>JAWZYV010012135.1:0-102500 GCA_038373885.1 Cheiracanthium punctorium | reverse complement strand
TCTTCCGTTCCTGTCGTTCATTCTGCTTGGAAGCTGCTGTTGTAAGTTCCTTTTCACTTTCTTCGTCTACTCCCCCCCTTTTTTATTTATTTATTTATTTATTGTGTGTGTACGTGTGTTACTGTCTTCCTTTACGTTTATTTATATATATTTTTATATGTTTATATTAAAAAAAAAAAAAAAAAAAAAAAAAAAAAAAAAAGATTTATATATATTTTGTGCTGTCCTGTTCGTGGTTTTCAATATAAAAAAAAAATATTGTGTTCTGTTTGTTTTGTTTTGTTTTGTTCTGTTTTCTCTTTTTGTGTGTGTGTGTTTGTATTCGTGTGTTCCTTTTTTATTCCTTTTTTATTTCTGTATTTTTGTGCTTCTTTCCTTTCCCCCCCTTTTTTTTATTTAAATTTATATTTTTTTTTCTCCCCTCTCCGTGGTTTTGTTCGACTTTTCTTTGCCCCTTGTGGCAACATCTTGCTTGTTTTTCTCTTTTCAGTTCCCTGTGTTGCTTGCAACGAAGGGCTTGGACTGATAAAGGCCAAATCAATTTTTGGTTGAAACGTGCGTATCCTCTTACCTATAACATCTTATGTGTGTTTTTTACAAAGTTTTTTATTTACTTTATTGTTTAACACCAGTATTTTGAGTGTTTTTTTCCGTAATTGGTAAGTATTTTTTTTTGTTGTTGATAAAGAGAAAAATGTGATAATTTTTGTAAAATTATCAGGTGGGGAGTGTTGCATAACCTCCTTTTAATCGCGCTTGATGGCGCTAGTTGTCTAAATCCCAGATCTATGGGATAAAAAGTTCATTGATCTCTGGGGAAAAAAAAAACCCCACTTGTTTTTCTACTGCGTACTGCGTAGGTGCTTAGGGCTGAAAGATGCCTAACCCCTTTGTATTTTGGGCTGGAAGATGCCCCTTGTAATATTAAAATGTTTAATGTTTGTGGCAATTGTAAAATAAATGTATAAATGTAAATAGAACCACCGTGTTTGCTTTCTGCAGAATAATTTTGTGAATTTCAGAGCAACAGAAGAAAAGCTATTTTCAGTTTCGCACACCATTGAAGAAGAACAGCTTAACCGTAAAAGTATATTCAAGAGCTACAAAGCTTAAAACTGCATATATATCCAGTGGAAATGAACTGCCCTTGACTGACATTCGGGGATTCGTAACGTGTATACATGAGGGAAATTGATGGGTTGGCTGTGTGTTGAACATCTTTAAAGAAAATGAAGAATTTAAAACTATGTTCCTGTGCATTCACATGGACACTCGCCATCTTATGCATATTCTGTTACGGAAGACATTTTGACAGTACCAAAAAGCAACATATTTCAAAAAGTTTATGTAAACACTGTAACAGGAATAACTTATGCAATTTTCAACAAAGGACACTGAATCAACAACATTGGCAATAAAAAAAAAATCAATAGTAAACAAAATTAATTTATGCAGTGTTTGAAAAACATATCAGGCTTAAAAGTATAAAAACTATTTATACATAACAAAATGGCTGGGTCAAAATGTCTGCTTTACGTAATTTTAGTGTAGGTAAATAATAATGAAAATTTGGGCACTGTTTTAATAATCAAAACTAATATCAATATTAAATAGATAGTACTGCGTTGCACTTACATACGAATGTTATTTCTTTAAAAATTCGTAACTTAATAAGTTTTGCCAGTGAAAGCTTGAAAACCTGCAAACTTATAAAACAATAATAGGTGATTAAAATATAAAAAAACGAAAGGGACATGTTTCGAGATATTCAAGGTCAAAGGTCAAGGTCCAGTGATCTAGATATTTGTATTCCAGTTTTGGCATCATATTACATACCCCTGAAAAGCTCACACCAAGAGCTTTAAAATGAACCCTTATTCATTTCAGTAGTACAATTAGAACAGAAGTTATAGGCTGTTTTATTAGGTAAAGTACTTCATTTTTTTTCACTTTTTAAAAAAATTAAAAAGTTTGTAACTTTTAAAAAAAACGAGGTAGAAATCTAAAGTCTGATATTTGGCTACAGGTCATAGTGTACAACGACTGTGCCAAGTTTAAAAAAAATCGGAGGGGGTCAGGTAGTAAAGTGCCATTTTCTGTGTTGATTTGACATGGAATGACCCTTACCCATTTTGCTTCTGACTATTGCTGATACCTTGAACAGCATTCCTTGTCTTGTCAAACTCAGATAGTAGAAATATACCAGAAAGCTCATCGTCATTCAAAACTCGTTGGAAGGTGAAGGAAGGATGAACTAATTACGTGACTTACGGCAAAGAAATGGAGAGAGGCTAGACTTGTGCTTTATCGCTATATTTGGAGAGCGGTAAGTGTAAATTACAAAACAAATGTACGGTCAACATACGCATTGACAAATCCTTTCGGCGATAAAACATTATCGCCAAGATTTAGTGGATGCAGATGCATTGAAAAATTCTTCATTTCGTCGTTATCAAACCAATATCTGGTATGTGCAAAGTGTTTATTATTATCAGTTATTATTTGACAATATTCTGGCAAATTCACATGGCTTATTTATTTTTGAGATCTCAGTTCACCTACATTGCTTGGAGTCACACAGAAGTCTTTTTATAGGAAAATTCGGTTAGTAAACTAGTTACAATACTCAAAATGTCGAAGTCTCCTAAAAGTGCAGATAGCAGATATTCGTTTGACAACGGTGATTTATAAAATGCATGTTTTAAAAACATGAAAAAAAACCACTCACTTGTGAAAGCGTAATTCAGAACCTTTCACAAATCACTATTTGCATCCATATGCAGAGAAACGGTGTATATTTTTTATTAAAAAATAACGATGAAAACGGAAATTGGGTTGCTAGCCGTAAATGCTCGATAGAAAACTATGGAGAGTTGCATGCGCAAGAATTATGCTCATCCAACTCATACTTGAGATCTTGCCACAAGTTACCAGATGGAACAAACGCCTCAAGCTTTTGTTGGCAAAACCCTCCCTATCCTTTATATCTGCTCTATGGTCAAACTCGTTTTTACGTAATTTGCAAGTCACTTCCAGGCTTGGTTAGAACTCAAAATTGTCATAAATCCAGCTATCTCTAATTCATTTGCTTATCAGGGTATATTATACAATAAATTTGTCAAATTTTTTAGATACACCCCTGCAAGCAAACTTGTATGATGAATTCCCAATTTTTTTTTTTTTTTTTTTGTGTGCATTCAGAGAATGTTATAAGGTATATAGAAATCTCTCTATAAAGTCTAAAATTTTGATACTTTGAGTTTTAATCAGATCTTTATCTTCAGAAAGATAGTTTTTGCAAATGTCTGAAATTATTCATCCTGAAGGGAAACGTGTGGTGGCACGTGCCTCCGTACTACTCTCCCCCCTTTAGAGTAAACCGAAAGCTGATGAACGTTGTTGCATACGTTATGGAATTAGCCACGCGTTGTGGAATTTCAGGGGATTCCGCCACGTGTTGTGGACTCAGAGATGTTGCTGCCACGTTTTGTGTACTTTCAGAGGTTCTCCCGCGCGTTGTGGACTTTGAGAGGTTGATGCCGCACGTCCCGGACGTTGAAAGAGCGAGAATGCATGGGATCGGCGCTGGCGCCATCTGTCGCTAAAGGCGAAAAGGGGAGAATGTGTCATACATATCCGGGTCCGCAATCAAGGGAAGTGTGTGGAGGAAGCTGGTTTTTATCCCGTAAATTCTTCATGGTAGATTTATTTGTTTATTTGCCAGGAGAGGACAGACCATGCCACTGAACGTGCCGTATAGAGCTAAGTACGTCCTTCCCGAAGCTTCCCACCACAATTTGGATCCTCATCAGATGATGAGGGACTTCTGAACATTGGCACCCCTCGGCAACTGCTAGTGACCGGCGAGAGGGCTTTCGGAACCACAGATTTAACGTGCACGTACGAAACATGTACACGATGGTCTTTAGTTGTACGTCGGTAGCAAACCCGTAACTGCGTGATAGATTGAGGCATTTTCCGATAAGGCAAAAGTACCCACTTACCCGGCCTTCCATTATCGAGGTGTAGCTTTCGCGGAGGCGATCTCGTGCCGCCGCAATCCCCAGCAGAGATGTCTATTCAAAATTTCTAATAGAGCAAGAGCCTGCGGCCGTCAGACCTTCGTCATAGTATAAAAGCTGAAACTTTCTCTGCGCATACCCCCCAACTAAGGTAGGAACAATAGGCTACTATAAAGTTTGGAAAAGCGTGGCTTTGGCAGGTAACAGGTGGAAGGCGTATAAAATTGCAGAAAATGTTCGTCATTTCATAAAGCTTAATTTTTTTAGATGTTCTTCGGCGCAGTACTAGAAGTCACTTTATCCCTTGGCAGGCACTTTTCCATCGTGGCAAATCCCCGCCAGACAACCTCAAAGTCATGGAAAACATAATTCTATTTCCGTCATTTCATTGTTTGCCCAAAATCTTACCATTTGTCATCGACCTCAACGTGTTTTGCAGAAATATCGCCAAATTAAACGCCAAAAATAACTACGTATTTTGCAGAACTGTAAAACTGTTTACCGTAGAATGTTGAAATTTTGTATTTAGAACTATTATAACAGCTAACTGCGCATCTCTTTTTTGATTGCAATCAACCGAGTAATTTCTTTACAGGGTTACCTAAGACATTAAATACATAAATGTCTATGGACACTTTAAATTCATTATAATGATACTGACATCTCCAGTCATAGCCGAAATAGTGATTTATCGTGATGAATTACCATTTCGGCTGTGACGAGAATCTCGCTATCTCAAGTCTTCGGCTTTTGATGAAGTATCTACCAATGAAGTGTCAAAATCAAATCTTTCAAATTGAATCCATCTTGGAGATACCGGAAATATTTGGATAGAAATCGCTAAACCGTATTATTACTGCAGTATTTTATGTCTTTCAAACAAAATAAGTTTTGATGAAATGCACCGAAAATATTTATAATACAAGGGGTGATCAAATGAAAAGGTACGAAACGACGTAAAAACGTAACAGGTGAATATTTGCATATTCCGACATGGGAGAACGTAACGAGACATCGCGGCATGGGATTGGAGTCTCTGACTGGGATCGGAGCATGCCGGGCGCCGCATGCGCGGAGAGAGCAGAGGCTCTTATCAAAAGCGGCGTCCAAATGATGCTGCAGTCCGTATGAGGACAGGATGGCGTTCGCGTTGCAAAATTCGACGATTGAGGAGCAGCGAGGTGTTATCCGATTTCTGACAGTGGAAGGTGAGAAACCGGCAGCTATTCATCGCCGGATGGTGACAGTTTACGGAGAGAAATGTGTCTCAGACAAGTCTGTCAGAAAATGGAGTGCCCGTTTTCGTGCAGGCCGTGAGAGTGTGCGTGATGACCCGAGACCAGGCCAAGCAAACACTGTCATCACGAGCGATCTCATCGACAACCGGAAGTTCGCGGGTTCGATACCGGCGTACCACTAAAGACCACCGTGTACATGCGGTATACGTGCACGTTAAATCCGTGCTTCCGAAAGTCCTGTCGGCGGTCGCTAGCAGTTTCCGAGGGGTGCCAATATTCAGAAGTCCCCCCATCTTCTGATGAGGATCCAAATTGTGGCGGGAAATTCTGGGAAGGACGTATATGTAGCTCTAAGCGACACATTCAGTGACGCGAGCTGTCTTCTCCTGGCGAACAGCAAACAAGGTGGACGACCTAGTGAGAAGTGATTGGCGTGTCACATTACGAATGTTGGCGGTGAAGGTGGATGTCAGTTGTGGAACCGTGTGGACAATTGTTCACAACAGGTTGCTATATCGGAAAGAGTGTGCCGCTTGGGTTCCGTAGCAGCTCACCGACCAGCAAAAGGAACGGCGTATGGGGCTAGCACTGCAACATCTGTTTCGGTATCAGGAAGACCGCGCTTTCATGGAGCGGATCGTCACAGGTGATGAGACCTTGTGCCATCCCTACGAGCCAGAGACAAAGCGGAACAGCATGCAGTGGAAGCATGCGTCGTCACCTCCCCCTCATGCCGGTATCTCGCTAAAGGGAAAATCCGAGCAACTCCGAGCTGGACCAACTTTCCCGACGGACTTGAAGGCGTGGTTATCTTTAATAGGGCTATCACACTGAGAAAAATCCGACCAACTTTACTTGCAAATAAAGTTTCCGGCCGATTTTCTCCGCCGTTACCTTGACGACCACGAACTCCAACTTTTTCCTTTCCGCAGGAAAAAATCCGAGTCGGACGAAATTTCGGCCAATCAGAGTACTTCTTCCTGCTACGTCATAAGCAATTTCGAGCAATGGTGACTACTACTATGTTCGAAGCTTGGCTCGATGTCAGAATCACGTGTAAATAAAATTATGGCCACGTTCAAGTGGACTTTGGAATTAGAGATTGCTGCCCAACCGATGCTGCCGAACCGATGTAAATATACCAACGCACGATAAGCAAAATAAGAACCTGCACGCCAAATCAGCAATGCGTTGACTATTTGGTGTCGGAAAGAGTTTGTTTACTTTTGCAACCCTTAAAGATAACCACGCCTTCAATTCCGTCGGAAAAGTTGGTCCAGTTCGAAGTTGCTCGGATTTTCCCTTTAGTGTGATAAGACCATTCGGGTTGCAAAAGTAAACAAACTGTCTCCGACGCCAAATAGTCATCGCATCGCTGATTTGGCATGAAGGTTATTATTTTACTAACCGTGACTCAGCATTTCGCGTCAAGTTAAGCCTATCGTTGGTCGCCATTACTCGAAATTGCTTATGACGTAAGCAGGAAGAAGTACTCTGGCCGCAATTTCGGCCGACTCGGATTTTTCCGTTCCGAAAGGTAAAAATTGGAGATCGTCGTCGTCAAGGCAACGACGGGAGAAAATCTGCCGGAGAGTTGATCTGCAGGAAAAGTTGGTCGGACGGATCTTAGTGTGATACCACTATAAAAAGTTCAAAGCCGTGCCATCAGCAGGCAAGGTGTTGCTCACCGTCTTTTTCGACGTTCAAGGTCCGCTACTTGTGGAATTCCTGGAGAACAGAAAAACCATTAACTCCGATGTGTACTGTGAGACACTCCGACGCCTACGCAGGTCCATCAAGAACAAAAGATCGGGGCTCCTCACGGAGGGTGTGGTTCTGCTCCATGATAACGCGCTTCCACACGTCTCCAGAGTCACACACATGGAACTGGCCAAGTTGAAGTGGGAGACATTGGACCATCCGCCCTACAGTCCGGACATGTCGCTCTGCGATTTCCATGTGTTTGGTCCACTAAAGAAACACCTGAAAGGAAAGCGCTTCAACTCGGACGACGTACTCAAGGACGCTGTTACGGACTGGGTCTCGTCACGGCCACCGGAATTCTGGGAACAAGGAATCCTGCGGCGTGTTCATCAGTAGGATCGTTGTGCTCAGGCCTATGGTATATATTTTGAATAAAGTCTACATTTGTACCCACCGTGTCGTTTCATACCTTTTCATTTGATCACCCCTTGTATAACAGATGTACAAGAAAGTCGTGTGGTGTCCATATCAGATTTCTGATTAGGGTATTAAGATGGAAATTATTTTTTTAAACTCATAAATAATTCTAATTAAAGAAATTATCCGATACTCCATGACTTTGAGGTTGTCTGGCGGAGGTTTGCCACAATGCAAAAGTGTCTGGCAAGGGATAAAGTGATTTCTAGTGCTGCAAAGAAGAACATATAAAAAAATTAAGCTTTATGAAATGAAGATCATTTTCTGCAATTTTATACACCTTTGCCACCTGTTACCTGCCAAAGCCACGTTCTTCCAAACTTTATAGTGGCCTATTGTTCCTACCTTTGTTGGGGCTATGCGCAGAGAAAGTTTCAGCTTTTATACTATGACGAAGGTCTGGCGGTCGCTGGCTCTTAGATTATAAGGAAAATCTACCTTTTAAACTTCTGTAACTAAGTCATGCTTCAGTGGCATCCTCTGTAGAACTAAAGAACTGTTCGATGTTTTCCATGTGGCACTGAATATTTTTTAGAACAATATGAAGGGTGTTTCAGATTAGAGTAATCAAGAGCTAAATATCTTCTCCAAACAGAATAGTTGAACAATGACAGCGATTTTACCACCGAATTACAAAAGTCACATAGCTATTTTGTTTCTGACGTAGTACTTAAATGATGGAGAAATATCAATTGTCTGCAAATAAAGAGAGCACTCGAGACGATGTTAGTGCATTGCTCTGGATGATATAGCTGTTAGGCGAACTTATACCTTAAGATCTGTAGTGTATTTTTTTAAAATCCTTTTGTTTTGCGACCACTCTAGTCGAATGTAGTCAATCTACTCGGCTCAAAGATTCTAGGAGGCAATGTGAGGGCTTATGCAGTAGGTCGAAATGCAGTTTCAATAAACAAATATGGTAACGGACTGACTTCCTTGCTTATGAAATATTTCCCAACTGAAATGACTAAGAAAATAGCAATATATTATCCACGTTTATAGTAAATTTATAATAAAAAAAACACTCCCTTCGTCCCTGTCAATAAGGATGGACGCGAGACGAAAAATAGACCTGCCTCACTTCACGAAATAGCTTAAAAGTTTTGTCTCATCTCGCACAAAATCCCTATATTGTAATCTTAACTATATTTCTCTCGTATCACAAAAAAAAAACTGTGAATCGCTGTCCCATATCGAGAAAAATCGTCTCGTATCCATTCCTAATTGTCAAAGCACACAAAATGTACAAACTTGAAAAAGTAAGCGCAGCCTTTTTAAAGGAGAAAACATTAAATTTAATTATTATGGTTTCTAACAGAGCGCTAATATACCGCATGCTTAGTTAGCTGCCAATATTCAGAAGTGCTCATTAGAAGATGAGGGACTTCTGAATATTGGCACGCCTCGGAAAATGCTAGCGATCGGCGAGAAGGCTTTCGGAACCACAGATTTAGCGTGCACGTACGCCACATGTACACGATGCTCTTTAATTGTACGTCGGTAGCGAACCCGCAACTGCGTGGTAGATAGAGGCGTTTTCCAACCAGGCAAAAATACCCACTTACCTGGCCTTCAATTATCGAGAAGTAGCGTTCGCGGAGGCGATCTCGTACCGCCGCAATCCCCAACAGAGATGTCTATTCAAAATCTCTAAGGAAAATCTACATTTTAAACTTCTGCAACCAAGTCATGCTTCAGTGGCATCCTCTGAAGAACAGAAGAACTGTTTGATGTTTTCCATGTGGCACTGAATATTTTTTAGAACAATATGATTCAGATGAGCGTAATCAGCAGCTAAATATCTTCTACAAACAGAATAGTTGAACAATGAGAGAGATTTTACCACCGAATTACAAAAGTCACATCGCTATCTTTGTTTCTGACGTAGTACTTAAATGATGGAGAAATATCAATTGTCTGCAAATAAAGAGAGCACTGGAGACGATGTCAGTGCATTGTTCTGGATGATATAGCTGTTAGGCGAACTTATACCTTAAGCTCTGTAGTGCATTTTTCTTTAAATCCTTTTGTTTTTCGAGCACTCTACTCGAATGTAGTCAATCTACTCTGCTCAAACATTCTAGGAGGCAATGTGAGGGCTTATGCAGTAGGTCGAAATGCAGGTTTGAATAAACAAATATGGTAACAACTTCCTTGCTTATGAAGTATTTCCCAACTGAAATGACTAAGAAAATAGCAATACATTATCCAAGTTTATAGTAAATTTATAATAAAAAAAACACTCTCTTCGTCACTGTCAATAAGGATGGACGCGAAACGAAAAATAGTCCTGCCTCACTAACCGAAATACCTGAAAATTTTTGTCTCATCTCGCACAAAATCCCTATATTATAATCTTAACGATATTTCTCTCGTATCGCAAGAAAGCTGTAAATCGCTGTCTCGTATCGCAAAAAATTGTCTCGTATCCATCCCTAATTGTCAAAGCACACAAAATGTACAAAATTGAAAAACAAAGCGCAGCCTTTTTAAAGGAGAAAACGTCAAATTCAGTTATTATGGTTTCTAACAGAGCGCTAATATACAGCATGCTTAGTTATCAAAAATAAAATCGATTTCAAGTTTAGGCTGGAAATGATATAACCATCGAGAAATTTCACAGTTTGCACTTTAGTAGCAACTACATGAGACAGTTTTCCACTGACCTAATTTAACTTATTTTGAAACGCACGAAAGTCAATGTGCTTCTACAACACACACCCGTAAAATACAAACCACACAAAAATCCGTTTTACATCTTGTAAATCTGGTTAATTTTTGATCCAGTAAGTTTACAGTTCATATACGCCTTTTGCTTAAACGACGCATATTAACTGTAAGCTGATTAGATCGGCAATGTTAAGGTTTGTGGTTAAGGCCAAGGTACAAGAAGGTTATCTGCCAAAGGGAGGGAGGGGGATTATTTCGGCAGAGGATATTTTAAATGTTTGTAACACTAATTGACTTTACGTCTGGAGAAAACTGCCCCAAACTCCAGACCGTTAGATCGACAGTCCGGCAGTAATCCAGAATTCTAGACCTTTACACTTCATCTCTCAGCTATCAATGTTCAGTGTCTCTTCTACTAGGCATTGGTCGGCCAAAAATTGTCATGAGCTACCAGTAAGGACACATGGATTTCTTGTGGTCAGGGGCGGATCCAGAAAAACCCATCTGAGGGGGGGGGTCCGTTTTCTATTAGAATGGTACATTGATTTCCCAATACTGTTTCTTCCATTATATAACTAGACATGGTATATCACAACTAAATAAGAATATTGTCTGATGCCAGGCTCGTCGAGAGAAAACTCGCATCCGGGGGGGAATCCGTGGGGCCCCCAACAGATCCCCCCGGCCTTATCAAGTTAAGGCCGATGCTGATAAACGACGTTTTTTGTCTATTTCAATGGACGACTGAGAAGTGAAAAGGGTTTTCCGTTGCTCTCTCCATTATTCCATTAGTCCTCTCTCTCCGGAGTTTACCGTTTAACACATTAATCTTTTTTTGGTAGATCCCCACTGGTCATTAAAAAGTCGTAAAATTCGCCATACTCCCTGTAGTGACGGCAAGGCGTGGCTTATCAGCAACGGCCTTTATTCATGTTGTTGTTCACATTTTAGTGTGTACAGAGTAGAATGCAGTGCTGAATGCATTATTGAACCGATTTCACAGCCACCGAGCAATATACAGAGTTCACAGCATACATTTTTGCATTTCAGGATTGCAAAAGATTTTCTCGAATAAGTAATTCACATCCTTTTCTATGAGTACCGTAGTATACCAGCCTCGATTGCTATTTGCAACTTCGGGTTTCTTTTGAAAACCAGACCCCCTATACACTGCCAGGCACTCGCTTTGTCTGATATCATAGAATATATTTTACTTTTATATGGAGGATTTGTACCCATACGTCTGAGACGTGTGGAGAACATTTGAGAGTAGTTGAAAGAATGAAAGCTGGACAAAGTGGGGTGTGAGGGGGTTGGCTGTTCGTCTATGCTTCAACATCATTCAAGGCCGATGCTGATTGCCGCTGCGTCTAACGCGACTGCCGGGGTAAGAGGGCATCGTCCCGAATTTTAAGACTTTTTAATGAGCATTTGGGGGGGCTCACCGACATAAGCTAAACCACTAAACCGCAAACCTGCACTAAACCACACTGCCCCCTACACTATGGAGAGAGCACCGGAAGTTTTTTCCCTAATGTGTCCCGACCTCCATTGAAATACAGTAGAACCTATTACAGTGACTACCTTGGTAAAGAGATTTTTGTCTATAGTGACCACTTTTATGCAATTTCACTTTACGACCATCACACTTTACCATCTTAACAAAACTGGTCACATTATGAAGTGACCAGTTTTGTTCTTCCCAAAAGTAGTCACATTAGACAGTTTCTATTGTACATATAAAATGGGGGAACTGGGATGCAACCTTTATTGTGGAGATGGCGAGTCAATAAAAGTTACTCCTTGTAAAGAAGTTATTTGGTTGCAGATTTAAATTTGAGATTAAAAGGCGTTGTGAGATGAATAAACCAGGTACGATATACACTTAGTTGCAATATAAAAAAGAGCCGTTAAATACTTGAAACTATTTTATTAAACATATACTATTGAAACATTATTATAACGGGCGGTGGTGGCTCAGCGAAATAAAAAATACGTCCTATATGAACAGTGAAATTGAAGTGGAATAAATTAAAAATTACGCCAGCAGAAAATTATACATTGGCGAGAACAATAACTTGGCTGAGATCAATAACGCCAATTCCAGAGCAACCCTAACAGTTAATCCAATAAAATTAAAAAATGACGTAATCTCGAGCAAATAATTTTAAGGACGAGGTATGGCAACAAATAATAACTTACGCCAGCAGGATGCCAAGAGGGAAAGCAGAAAGTACGTTGATTTTACAAACGGACGCAATATAATCTATTTTTAGCTCATAACGCCGCCACCGGGTCTCATTTCGAGAGACAAACCAAAAGGAATAGTGCATAGGGGAAAAGCAAATATAGAGATTTAAATTCCGAAATGGCAGAAAAATGAAAACAGAAGTGATTTAGAATTCTTGAATTTTGGATAGATTACATTAAAGAAAGCCAAATTAAATGATTATTAAATTAGATATGTGATCTCCATCACACTCCTCCTTCTGTTTAGAAACAAAAGCTCCATCTTATTTTTGTAAATAGTGAAATTATGCTAAACCCAGAAGATTTCAATAAATATTGATTAAATATTTTTGTATAAGTAACGTACATACAGATAATGTATATACAATGGTGGGCAAAACTTAAGCAGTAACGTAAATTTTAATCAGATAGCCATGAAATTGTAGGAAAGGGGTTGTTGCGATCAGTACAATGAACACGCAATTCAGTAGAAAGGTCATGCGTATGCAAATGCCAGGAACAAAACGTCACAGGCGAAGTGAGCATACGCAAAACACCTGCGGTCGGCGCGCAACTCAAGGCTACAGTAAAAGAAAGGAGGGAGACGCAATTAAAAACATTCGCTACAAGTTCAAGTGAGTTCTTTCGTGAATTATGGCTTGAAGAAATCACTTGGATGACTTCACACGTGGAAGAATGATCAGAAAGCTGAAGATGGGGCGTAGTGTGACTAGCATAGCTCAGTGGCGGACTCACGTTAAGTAAAGGCCCGGGGCGGTCTCCGAGTTTGGGGCCCCCCTTTTAAGATTATATTTTTTAACCGAGAATTACATTTTAAAGCTAGCATTCATAACTGAAAAAAAATCTAGAAAAATCTATTAAACTTTTTTTTCTTTACTTTTATATTTTGGTAAAATCAAAAAATAGTCTGTTTCGACTGGTTCGTAGAAAATTAGTAAATAAGTTCGCGTGAAACTAAAACTCATTTTATTTTGCTTGTACCGGCTTGCCCAAAGCATATAGGAATCATGATAAACATAACTCAGTAAACTTTGAACTGTCTACACTTCGCATATTAAAACATACCTAAACCACTGAACCTTGAATTTGTTTTGAAAGGAAATAGTTCCTTCTGTTGAAGACACTTTTATTCAACGGAAACCTGTTTTTAGAGGAAAAATATTTCGGTACCTTTCGATTCCGTTTAAATCCACCTTGTAACCCCAGGGTTATTTTTTGCAACCCCATTTGAGGTAGCAATCCACAAAGATTGATGTTCCGTCTTTGCAATGTACATCCTTGGCCATCGAGCGCCGTTCTTGGCGCACTTTGTAATCACGCCATTTTGGCAACCCTTCTACTTGCAATGTTTTTCCTCGCAACTTTCTCTCTTGTACGCTACGCTACGCAGTAACACGCATCAATAAAACGCATTTCGCATTTTACAGTCCATTTGTCTCTTTACAAACGCAACCTCCGCACATTTTGGTCCTAGCGACCCGGAGGTAAACCGGATCCTATGGAATAAGTAATCTTATACGCTTTGATTGAGTTTAATGTAATAAATTCAGATCGCTAAGATGACTGATATTACAGCGCTAAACCGAAAGCGCGGCGGCATCAAAAGCCAGCTGACGAAATTAAATAATGTCCTCACAGAAGGGCAAGAAAACATGGACATTCCTGAACTTCAGGCTCAATTGGATATTTTGCTTACTATACAGCAGAAATTCGAAGTGCTTAAGGACGAATACTACATGATCGCAAAGGAAGACGAATTCCAAAAAGTCGAGACCTCTCTTTTCGAAGTGGATGATGACATTCAAAAATTAGAGGTAAGCCTCAAAACCTCTATTAACAAATTAAAAACTATAAATACTGACTCTGTGCAAAACAAAGGTGTTGAAGAATCTATTATGAGTGATCAACCAAAAAGGGCTTTTGTAAAGCTTCCGAAAATCCCACTTCCGTTTTTCAGCGGAAAATTTGAGGAATGGAACTTGTTCAAAACGCAGTTTAATAGCTTAATTACTGAAAATCCTGAAATTTCTGAAAATGAAAAATTGCATTATTTACGCGGATCGCTTAAGGGAGATGCTAAAATCATAGAAACTGTTGACGATAACTTTTCTTCTCTCTTTAAAGCTTTAGAACAACGCTATGAAAACCAAAGAATAATTGTTAACTGTCATATCAAAAATATTTTAAATCTCCATCCCTTAAAGCATGAATCAGGAAAAGATCTACGCAACATATTAGATACCATTTTGAAAAATCTTAGATCATTAAAAATCTTAGATTTCGCTAGAGATAAATTATCTAATGCCTTGTTATTAAATATTGTACTTGATAAATTAGATCGAGACACTCGCAAGCAATTTGAATTAACATTGAAAGACAACGATGTACCTGAATTTGATGATTTCCTCGAATTCTTAGAAAGGAGGTGCCAAATCTTAAATAATATTCAAACAAATATTCCTTCTAAAGTTAATGCCGATAGATCGAAATCTCTTTTTGTTAAGGCAGACAAATCTCCTAAATTGTGTATCGCCTGTAAATTACAAACACATGCTCTGTATCATTGTAATGTATTTAAAGGAATGAAATTATCCGAAAGGTTAGATTTAGTTCAAAAAAATCATCTTTGCAAAAATTGCTTAAGTGCATTCCACCAATTATCCAGATGTAACTCTAAAAGTTCCTGTTGTGTTTGTGAAAAGAAATTAGATCATCACACATTGCTTCATAAATATTCCACACCGCCCATACCCATGACAAGTAGTCATAACATCCGAGAGAGTGAACCCAGACTCTGGACGCATACACAACCTCAAGAACGAAATCAACAAGCTAACAGTTCTGAATCTGTTGATTTGCAGGCGCCAGAAAATCCTTGCCTTTCGTTTTTCTGTAATAGAGATAAGAAAATTTTAATAAACACAGCTATAATACATGTCAGAGACCCATGGGGGGGGATTCAAACCATTAAGAGGCGTTCTTGACTCTGCCAGCCAGACTTGTTTTCTCTCCTCTACTGCAGCAGATTTATTTTGTTTGAGAAAGGAGAAAATAAGCATCCCAATTACTAGTTTGAATGATACATCGGTAAACATAAAGAAAAAAGTTTCCGCTCTCTTATCGAATGAAAATAGGGATTCGCAATGGGAAGTAGATTTATTAATTGTTCCTAACATAACAAGTTTCACACCTTCTACAAAATTAAATATTTCGAACTTAAAAATTCTAAGTGAAGTTAAACTAGCTGATCCATCATTTTTTATTCCTCAAAAAATAGATATCCTTATTGGTGCGGAATTGTTCTTTTCTCTAGTGAATGACGATAAAATAAAGCTAGCAGACAACTTATTTTTACAATCAAGTTGTTTTGGTTATCTTGTTTCAGGTGTTATTTCAGACAACCGTACTTATAATTCTCCTAAAGTGTTTTTTAACTAAAAACCTAGACATCCTTAATAAAACTCTCAAACGTTTTTGGGAAATTGAAGAAGTAGAAACAAACGAAACTTGCAACGATGAGTTAAAATATTGCAACGAACATTTCGCAAAAACGCATTATAGGAAACCGAATGGTAGATACGTTGTGGAAATGCCATTCAAACCAGATTCTTCCGAAGAAATGCTAGGACACTCTAAGGCAATCGCATCAAAAAGACTAGACCAGTTAGGGATGCGTTTAGAACGTGATCCCACTATGCAAACACTTTATTCAGATTTTCTCAGCGAATATGAATTATTACAACATATGGAGAAGTTGAAAGAAGATTCAGACAAATGAAACAATTGCTATACTGTATTTCTTTCGAATTTCAGTTCTGATATAGATAAGAGAATACAGTTCATAAAAAAAGATCTAGCCTACCTGCCCTGGTAGCTTTTCTTTTGATTTCCTGTTTCCTGCTGCTGTCTCAGTGAATCAAGTGAGTGTCTAAAGGACGAATACAATTTATTTCTGGATTAAATAAACACATCTTACACTACACAACATTTTACAAGGGACATTTAGATTTTGTTATCAGAGAGGGCAAACCCCTTTTCACGTCAGTTTTCATCGAAGCCTTCTCTGCATCTGAAAGGCAAAAAAAGGATTAGAGTTCAAAGGCGCCCTCTTCTGGCAAAGGGGAAAGTCATTCTGCTTCATCCTCCGGCCCCAAAGGACCTTTGGACAAACAGTCACTAGGTCCATTTCCATCTACATTAAGTTCAACAGGATACAAAAGTTGAATTGGTCGTTTCAGTATAGTTCCATTGGGAAGTTTGATAGTGCATGCACGAGTCTTTCCATCACGTCCGGGATGAACACTGATGACTATACCCATCTTCCACATAAGTCGAGGAAGCTTTTCGTCATACACTAAGACAGTCGAATTTTTCTTCGGTTCAACATTTGATTTGGACCGCATTGATTGGTGGGCAGATCTCAGTTCTAACAAATACGATGATTGCCATTTTCTCCATATTCTTTCCAAAATGGCTCTTTTATGTTTCCACCTACCCTTTAGATCAGACTTGGTGGAGGTTGGCGCTACCGATGAGTGTGGAGGGAGAGCAACAAGTCTTCTACCTATGAGGAAGTGTCCAGGAGTAAGTGGCTCAGGTTCCTCGAACTCACTGTAGACAAATGTCAAAGGTCTGGAATTTATAATAGCCTCAACTTCTATGACTATAGTCTCTAGTTCTGGAAACGTCAAAGATGATTTTTCTAGTATTCTTCTTAGGCAATTTTTTGTGGATCTTATAAGTCTTTCCCAAAATCCTCCCCACCATGCTGCTCTCTCTACGATAAAATTCCACTCGACGTTTTTATTTGCAAAGTAGTTCTGGATTTCTTCTTCCTTCAAAAGTTTCCACAGCAAATTTATTTCGGTTTTAGCTCTTTTGAATGTACTCGCGTTGTCCGAGTATACTTTTCTGCATAGTCCTCTTCTGGATACAAATTTTCTAAACGCGAGTAAGAATGTTTTGGTTGTCAGATCTTCGGTGAGCTCAAGATGGACAGCTCTGGTGACGGCACACGTAAAAAGCAGAATGTAGGCTTTTTTTGTTCCGTCTGTACTTTTTACGTAAAGGGGACCAGCATAATCGATACCCGTTACTTCAAATGGATGAGTCTGCTTAATACGATCTGGGGGAAGAGGAGCTTCGTCTTGGGTAAAAGGCTTAACTCGAAATTTTTTGCAAAGATTGCAGTTGAACACAATGCTCTTGATTCGCTGTCGTCCTTTTAGGATCCAAAATTTTTCTCTAACGTCTGTTAAGGTGTCCGCAATTCCTGCATGCCCTAACCGCAAATGGCTGCGGCGAATCACGAGATTGGTAAAGTGACTTCTGTCGGGTAACAACATCGGGTACGCTTCGTTATGAGTAATGTCAGCATACTGAAGTCGGCTTCGAAGGCGAATAATATTGTTTTCATCTAACCCAAAGGAAAAATTTTTCAATTTGGAATTTGGAGATATTTCACGCCCGCACCTTAGTGCTTCCAATTCTTCCCCGAAGTTTTCTTCTTGAGTTTTTCTTATCCAGTATTCTTCTGCTGACTGTAACTCGTCGCTACTAAGAGTTCCAGATCTTCTGTTTTCTTTATTCTTAAGGTTAAAGATAAATCTTTTTACCCAGGCAGTTGTGCGTAAGAGTTTCGTTAAGTGCCCAAATTTTTCAATGTCAACAATTTTTTCGGTCTGGACATTCATAGTGAAAACGGTTGACTCATTCACTTCGTCATAATTTTCAATGTACGCAATTTCTTGGCTTTCTTTTGGCCAATAATCTTCACTTTCTCTCAACCACTTTGGTCCTTTCTACCACAGTTCTTTATCAAGCAGATTTCGTAAAGATTCGCCTCGAGTCAGCACATCAGCTGGATTTTGATCTCCAAGGCAGCGCGACCAAAATGAAGCATCAGTCCTTGAACGAATCTCACTCACACGATTTTGGACAAACGTTTTCAGTTTCTTAGAATTTCCACGAATCCAATGAAGCACAATCATCGAATCTGTCCAGAATCTGATTCGTGCATTTGTTATATTTGAAAGGCTGTTTCTTACGTACTCATATAGTCGACTTCCAACTACAGCTGATAGCAATTCAAGTCTTGGAAGAGTTAATTTTTGAAGTGGTGCAACTCTGGATTTGGAGCAAATTAACGATGTCCGAAACTGTCCGTTATAATCTGTATACCGAATATACAGGACTGCACCGTAGGCTCGCTTGCTCGAGTCGACGAAACAATGAAATTCAAAATCTTCATTTTCGTTAGCGTCCTTGAGGTAAAATCTGGGTACTTCAAATTCCTTTAAATCTCCTAATTCATCACACCATTTGTTCCATTCTTTCGTTATATAAAATGGTAGAGGATCATCCCATTTAAATTTTTGATCCCAAATATCCTGAAGAAGAATTTTTGGTCTCAGCGTAAAGGGAGTGATAAAGCCAATGGGGTCGTATAATTTTGAGGCAATTTTCAAAAGTAATCGTTTAGTTAACGGATTAAATTTTTGATTAAATTTAAGAAATTCACATGCTAATTTTAACGTATCATCGTCTGAATTCCAGAGGTAACCTAAAACTTTCGAAGTTTCCCTCAAAGATTCGTTACAGTTTTCAGCCTGATCTAGCTTTATCTGAAGACATTCCGAATTGGTTTTCCATTTACGCATATTAAATCCACCTTCGTGTAAAATTTCTTTTATTTGTCGGTAAATTTCAAAACACTGATTTTCATTTTCTAATCCAGAAATTAAATTGTCAACGTATAATTGGGAATTTAAAATACGATATGCTAACGGATATTTATGTTCGTACGTTCTTATGTGATGTTTGAGAGTTGCAGCCAATAAAAAAGGACTTGGAGTAGCTCCAAATAAAACACGAGTCATTCTAAAAATGGTAGTTTTCAAACTCGCATTCCTTTCATAATCATTCTCAAGCCATAAAAACCTAACCGCATCTCTATCATTTTCATCTAACAATATCTGTAAGAACGCTTGCTCTATATCGGCAGTTAACGCGATTGGTTTGTTTCTAAAATCTATAAGTAATTTTAGTGAGTCAGGATTCAAATTCGGTCCGGAATGTAAACAATCATTTAACGATAATTTATTTTGCGAGTGTGATGAGGCATCAAAAACTACTCTTAGCTTCGTTGTAATTTTATCATCACGAATAACGGCCTGATGAGGCATATAATATTCTCTATCGATATTCATTTTCTCCTTTTCTTTAAATTCTAAAGGTTCGATTATACCCTCGCAAATCTGTTTCGATAATACATCCCTATACCGCTGGTAAAATTCCTTATCTCTATCAAATCTCTTAACCAGTTTTCCTAAGCGACATTTTGCGATTTCATAATTATTTTCTAATTTATCCGCATTCTCATTCCACGGTAGTTTAACCTTGTATCTGTTGTTCTGAAATTTTATATTTTTCTCAAAATCCTTTAAAACAACTTCTCCGTCATTATTGGATAAATCCCTTTTTTCGTTTTCAATGCCCATTATATCCAATTTCCAAAAATTTTGTAAAATCAGATCGGAATTTTCTTCTCGCGAAGAATCTACAACTACCTTCATTATTTTCGCGCTCCTCTCAGTGTCAATTTTATTTTCTAAATCACAAGAACCGCTCAAAACCCATCCGAAAAGACTATCCATTGCAACAACAGAAGAATTCGGTATCCTGCGTATTTCACCGGAGACGATACTCCAATAATGTTCGGCGCCTATCAGAATTCTGACGGGGGGTAAATCAAGGAGTTGGGAATGCTCATTTCCACTTCGAAACAGCTGATCCGATGATTCATCTGCCAGTGAAAATTTGTTTATGCCACAATGTTCTTTTATTTCTCGCTCTGGCCGATAAATTACTGCACTGCTTATCTTGTCAGTAGCTAAAGCTTCTAATTGTATCTTTTTCGTGGGATCACGAACGTTTCTCAAATTTACTAGAACGCGATTTATAATTTCTTTCTGGGGTTCTTTCGAACCAAAGGGGTATATTTTTATAGTTTCTTTTCCTATTATTTTTAATTTTAATTCATTAACGAGTTCCGATTCAATAAATGATCTTTGACTCCCCAAATCTAATAATAACCGTATTTCGGCTGGTTTAACCTTATTTTCTACAAATACTGTTGCAGTTTGAAGTAAAATATCTGTGTTCGAATTTCTATCTCCCGTAACGGAGGAGACGATCGTTTCACTCTGGGGAACTTCTGCTTTTGGTTCCAAACGTTTTTCGCAAATATTTTGTTTATGTTTTTGGGAACAGAAATTACATGCGGGTTTCTTAAAACATCGATTTACAACGTGAAATTTTTGTAAACAATTAAAGCACCTTCCTTGACGTAATAGACTTTGTTTTTTATTAGAAATACTTAAATTTACATTCATTACTTTCATGACGATCATCGCTACAGAATATACACTTATTTTCATTACTAACTACATTAAAAGCAGCAGCACTCGGATTCTTGGCGTATTTTGGTTTCGAAAAATTATTTTGTCCCAATCTAGTTAAATCCCTTTCATTTCTATTTTTAGAATTATGCTGAAAGTAATCAGACGCCTTCTTCTGAAACGAAAATGTACGTTCTCTAATTTCGATTTCGGTTTTCAAATATTCTAACAATTGCGTTACATTCCAAGAGTCTGTTTCGTTTTTATATTCGCGGTTGTAGTTCAAAATTAAGCTATCGGGAATTAATTTAGTTATGATAGGGAAAAGTAAATTACCATAACTGTCTAGCTCAATACCAAGCGATTCTAAACTACGTATTTGAATTTCACATGTATCGTACAATTCGCGCAGGTCTTTTATATTTGATGCATTACGAATAGGTGACAAATTTAATAAATTATTTATGTGAGACCTAATCAAAATTTCCTTTTTGCCATATCGGTCTTCAAGAATTTTAACAGCAATATCATAATTTTTGTCTGACAACGATAATCCCTGTATCGCGATTTGAGCTTTTGATTTTAATAAGCTTTTTAAGTACGTAAATTTGTCTATTTTATTGAGATTTTGATTTTCGTGTATCGCGTTTTTGAACTCAGACCAAAATTCTTGGAAATTCTCAGGATTGCCGTCAAACTTTTCGATGTTAATTTTGGGTAATTTAATCTTAATTGGAACATTTGAATTTTGAGATGGGTCGTTAGTAATTGTATTTGAAATATCGGCGCTAGCATTTTTTGTTTCTTGATTCGTGCATTTTTTTAGAACCTTTTCAATTTTAATTTTATACATGATGATTTTATCTCTATATTCTTGAGCTGATTCAACTTCGGCTGGGATTTGTTTACAGTCTTCGATTTCGTCTATGATTAACTTATCGAGCTCAATTATTTGTTTTTCCTTTTCTGACAACTGAGCGAGAGCAATTTCTAAATATTCCTCATCTAATTTTGCCAAGGCTTCGTCGATTTTAGGAGTCAGTTTCGTGAAGCTTGTTCTCAAGCCACCTCTTTGTGTTTTCAATCTATTCGTCACTTCTGACGTCATTTTCTTTTCACTTAACAATTACAAACAATCAGCAGGAAAAATCGAGGGTTTTCGGCACCAAATGAAACAATTGCTATACTGTATTTCTTTCGAATTTCAGTTCTGATATAGATAAGAGAATACAGTTCATAAAAAAAGATCTAGCCTACCTGCCCTGGTAGCTTTTCTTTTGATTTCCTGTTTCCTGCTGCTGTCTCAGTGAATCAAGTGAGTGTCTAAAGGACGAATACAATTTATTTCTGGATTAAATAAACACATCTTACACTACACAACATTTTACAAGGGACATTTAGATTTTGTTATCAGAGAGGGCAAACCCCTTTTCACGTCAGTTTTCATCGAAGCCTTCGCTGCATCTGAAAGGCAAAAAAAGGATTAGAGTTCAAAGGCGCCCTCTTCTGGCAAAGGGGAAAGTCATTCTGCTTCAGACGGGTACTACCTACCGCATCACGGTGTGTTACGCCCATCAAGTAAAACTACTAAACTTCGTGTAGTTTTCAACGCGAGTGCTAAAACGTCTAGTGGAAATTCTTTAAACGATCTACTGAGCAAGGGAGGAGTGCTTCAGGAAGATCTCTTCTCGATTCTAATTAGATTTAGAAAACACGCTTATGCATTCACTGCAGATATAAAACAAATGTTCAGGATGATAGATGTTAATCCTTGGCAAACTAAACTGCAAAAAATTCTTTGGAAGACCAGTAAAACCGAACGAACTAAAGTTTTTGAGCTACAAACGGTTACATATGGAACCGCATCCGCTCCATACTTAGCAACAAAGGTTCTACAACAACTTGCTCTAGATGAGGAAAAAGACTTTCCTTTAGCTTCAAAGGCAGTACTACAAGATTTTTATATGGATGATTGCCTCTCAGGTGCTTCAGAACTTTACGAGTTTGAAAAACTCAAATCAGAATTAACGCAGCTGCTCCAACGAGGAGACATGACTTTGCACAAGTGGTGTTCCAATAGGGCTTCATCAGCAGAACTTAAGGAATTTACGCTTGACCGAAATTCTGAGGAAATAATGGTCAAAACTCTAGGAATGTTTTGGAACAGTTTAAGTGATTCCTTTACGTATAAGGTTAGCACCAACACAGATTGCAATTACACCAAACGAGACGTGCTTTCACAAATTGCTCGCATATATGACCCCCTTGGACTCTTCGGCCCGGTCATTGCCAAGGCAAAAATATTCATGCAGCAATTGTGGTTACTCAAATTGGACTGGAACGAAACACTACCACCAGATGTGTCCAAACAATGGAAAAACTTCATAAAAACTCTACCAGATATAGAATCTATTCATGTTCCCAGATGTTTTTTGCAAGCTAGCACAGAGCTCGTAGTGTTACACGAATTTGCAGATGCATCTTCAAAGGCGTATGGTGCAGTGATTTACATAAAAACTGTATCCAATTCCGATGAAATAGCAAGCCAACTTTTGTGCAGTAAATCGCGAGTGGCCCCAACCAAATGCATGACGATTCCTAGACTTGAGCTTTGCTCCTGTCTGCTTCTCTCAAAACTCACACAGAAAGTCATTGCTTCATTAAGACTGCACATAGACTCTGTCATATTATATTCAGACTCAACTATAGCCCTCGCATGGATAAACTCTCCATCTAACTTACTCAAGACATTTGTAAGTAACCGAGTGTCTCAAATTCAGCAACTCTCGAAAGAGTTTCAGTGGCAGCACATTCCATCAGAGCATAATCCTGCTGACTTACTTTCCAGAGGACTTGATGTTAAAGCCCTTGCAGCCAGTCAGTTGTGGTTTAAAGGACCAGACATTTCAAAATTAAATTTACCTGCCTTTCAGACTGTACCAAATTCTAGTGTCTCAACCAACAAACTTTTCGCCGATGAACTCAAGCCTATTTCCAAAATGACTTTAACTTCAATTAATGACTCTTAAGTTTTTAAATGATTTGCTCAATATCACTAACGATTTTCACAAACTAATCAGAATTCTAGCATTTATTTTTAGGTTCTTCCGAAATAGTAAATTTCCTGAAAAGGAAAGGGGATTCCTCAAACAGGAGGAATACAAAAACGCAGAAAATGTGCTTTTAAAAATTGTTCAGGTAAGGTACTTTTCCCCCGAGATATCTGCTTTAGAAAGGGGATTGCCAGTTCCTTCAAGTAAGTTGAAATTTCTTAATCCATTCATAGATCCATCCGACGGATTATTAAGAGTAGGTGGCAGACTTGCGCATTCTAATTTAAAATTTAATCAAAAACATCCCATCATTCTGCCAGCCGGAAATAAATTAGTTAAGCTTATATTTCAATATACCATAAACGAGATTTTCATGTAGGCCCTCTAGCCCTTCTAAATACTGTTCGTTTAAAATATTGGCCCATTGGTGGCAGAAGTGTAGCACGCAAGGTAGTTCACGAATGTGTAGAATGCTTCAGAAACAAGCCAGTTGTCGCAAACCAGATAATGGGGGACCTTCCAGCCGAAAGAGTCACACCTAGTTCGGCATTTTTAAACACAGGTATTGACTTATGTGGGCCTTTCGAGGTAAAGTATAAGGGACAGAGGAAAGGTACTCTTCAAAAAGTGTATGTCGCTTTATTTATATGTATGGCAACCAAGGCTGTGCACATAGAGTTTGTCTCGGACTTAACTTCCGAAGCTCTAATCGCTACATTGAAAAGATTTTTTGCCCGTCGCGGAAAAAGCTCCATTATTTTTAGCGATAATGCGACTAATTTTACTGGTGCTTCCACAGAGATTAAACGCCTATACAAACTAATGTTAGGAGAAGACGTTTCGAATATGCTTTCCTCCGAAGGTATCAGTTGGAAATTTTTGCCCCCTAGGGCTCCCAACTTTGGCGGTCTTTGGGAAGCGGGCGTTAAGGCTTTCAAATATCATTTTAAGAGAATGGTAGGCTCCGCAAGACTAACGCTCGAAGAGTTTTTAACAATAACCACTCAAATTGAGGGGATCCTTAATTCACGACCCCTATCTCCTCTACCCACTGATACAGACGAATTTTCAGTTTTAACTCCAGGCCATTTCCTTATAGGAAAACCTATAAATTCTATCCCTGAGCCTAACTTCATTGACAAACGAGACAATCTTCTTACCAGATGTCAAAGGACTCAAAAATTAGTTCAAACTGTTTGGAAACACTGGCAAAACAGTTATTTGAGCCATTTACAGCAGCGCTCAAAGTGGTTTCTTAAAAAACAAAATTTAAGTCCTGGTATGTTAGTTTTAGTAAAGGACATTCAGCTTCCAACTTACCAGTGGCCTTTGGGTCGAATCATTAAGGTAATTTCAGGCCCAGACGGCAATGTCAGAGTAGCTGATATACGCACAGTCAAGGCAAACGTTAGGAGACCAATATCTAAAATTTGCATTTTGCCTATTGCAGACAATTTTCAGTAAAATTGAAGAGTTAATTTGTATTTGTTGTATTCATTATCCTAATTAATATTGTGTTTTTTTTCTTATCTTATATGTTAACGAGTGATGTAACCTTACTTATTTTTTCCTTTGAAACATATTTCAACGCCGGGCGGGATGTTCCGTCTTTGCAATGTACATCCTTGGCCATCGAGCGCCGTTCTTGGCGCACTTTGTAATCACGCCATTTTGGCAACCCTTCTACTTGCAATTAGAGATGGGCGGTTCGACTCATTTTACTGATTCGAATCTCGACTCACTCACTACTTCGATGATTCGAATCAGTGATTCGAATCTTGAATCAATAAAACAACTAAAGAAATTTTCCCTCTCTCTGCGCCGAAAGCCGTACTATTTAAACACCCTTCACCCATTCATCGGGTTTCTTCTCCGCTGAGTTCTCGGGCAGTTAGCATCTCTCTCTCCTTGCTCCAGTAAAACTAGTGTTTAAACTGCCCGAAATGAAAATACAGGGGAGCTTCGTATGACCCCCTGGGCCTGTAAGATTAAAAGGTTAAGTTTGGTGTCAAAGTATTCGAAATTTTATGTATCGATGGGGGTCCCAGAGGGGGGGGTCGAGAATCAATAAAAACGCGCTCCGATGGATAGTTTCAGAGATATACGTTAATTAATTATGGTAATTAGACTAATTAACCATGATTGAAGCTTAAAAGGACTGCAAACATGTAGAAATTGGCTCTGGGATGGTTTCCAGACTTTGGAGATGCCGTCGGAGGAGGCTAGTGTTTAAAATGCCCAAATTGAAAATATAGGGGAGCTTCGTATGACCCCCTGGGCCTGTAAGATTAAAAGGTTAAGTTTGGTGTCAAAGTATTCGAAATTTTATGTATCGATGGGGGGCCCAGAGGGGGGGTCGAGAATCAATAAAAACGCGCTCCGATGGATAGTTTCAGAGGTATACGTTAATTAATTATGGTAATTAGACTAATTAACCATGATTGAAGCTTAAAAGGACTGCAAACATGTAGAAATTGGCTCTGGGATGGTTTCCAGACTTTGGAGATGCCGTCGGAGGAGGCTAGTGTTTAAAATGCCCAAATTGAAAATATAGGGGAGCTTCGTATGACCCCCTGGGCCTGTAAGATTAAAAGGTTAAGTTTGGTGTCAAAGCATTCGAAATTTTAAGTATCGGTGGGGTGTTGAGTCTAGGGGGTTCGAGAATCAATAAAAACGCGCTCCGGTGGATAGGTTCCGAGATATACGTTAATTAATTATGTTAATTAGACTAATAAACCATGGAGCTGTTTTTTCTGCGATGAGAGAAGAAGACGCTTTCCGAGAGAAAGCAGTAGCAAAAGCATCACAAGCTGGTATTGATCTCAGGATTTTCTTATCGCCGGCCTCAGAGGCGTAGCCAAGGAGGGGGGGTTAGGGGGGTCATAACCCCCCATGAGGATTTTTTTGCCATACAAAATGTATATTCTTCACTACATTATCATACACACGTATACATATATATGAGTTGCAGTAGTCATAAACCCCCCCCCATAAAAAAATTCTGGCTACGCCCCTGGCCGGCCTGTATTTTTGCCCTTTATCGAATTCGAGATTTCACTGAAATGAAAATGGGAATATCGGATATTTGATGTTGAAATAAAACCGATATGTCGATTTTTGGCCCAGTCCTACTGAGGGGCTGCTGCCCCCCCCCCAAAAAATGGGACCCTTTACTTAGCTTACAATTGAACTTTATCTTTAAATTTGATACCCAGCAACCCAGCCCACCCCGAAATAAAATCCTGGTTACGCCACTGTCAATAACACTAACTACGCCACTGCTTTAGGCCCTATTTTGTATTTCTCTGAATTACGAAAGAAAATAAAATCATTCCCCTTAAACGAAAAACAAGGTAAAAAAAAAAACGAAATCTGCTGCAATAAAGCGAAATGTTATTTTGCTTACTA
The DNA here is from genome assembly GCA_038373885.1 of Cheiracanthium punctorium. Classification (NCBI taxonomy): domain Eukaryota; kingdom Metazoa; phylum Arthropoda; class Arachnida; order Araneae; family Cheiracanthiidae; genus Cheiracanthium; species Cheiracanthium punctorium. The sequence goes on along the minus strand of JAWZYV010012135.1, from coordinate 75,279 downwards.
CAAAGTCCTTTTGTGAGAGCGCTTAATACCGCCCCTGTATCCTTTATTAAAAGTGACAAGCACAATCCTAAGTTTATTTCATTCTATTTCCCTTCACATGAAAATCCGCCACCATGTAAACTTAACGTTCCGTTTTTTTTTTTTTTTTTTTTTTTTTTTTTTTTTTTTGAGGATGGGGGCAGGGGGACATATATTGAAGTTAAAAGTAGAAAAGGGATGTTTCATTAAATTTTAAACAAATATTAAATCAGTCAGACAAGTTGGAAGGAGGGATTTTCTTAATTTTTTTTTCGGGGGGGAGATTGACCCCTCTTGCCCTTAGGAAGTAACGCCTATGCCCCCCGCCAAAAGCAAACGATGTTCGACCCACTCCACACCCACAGACAGATAAAACTTTAAAATCCGACCACCAACCAAGAAATGAAACACCAAAGATTCGAAAAAAAAACTTCAATTAAATGAAACATCCTTTCAACTCTTTTCGACTCCTTTCGACTCTGAGTCGATAGAAGATTCGAAAAAACCCCTCCAATTAAATGAAACATCCTTTCAACTCTTTTCGGCTCCTTTCGACTCTGAGTCGATAGAAGATTCGAAAAACTAACGAATCTCAACGATAGTATACAATCACCGAAACAGAGCGAAACACTGAATCAGTAAAGATTCGTTGCTGCACCAACTCAGTGACCAACTCACCCACACCCATCATTTACCGTTTCAAATCATCTATCGACTCAGAGTCGTAAAGAGTCGAAAAGAGCCGAAAGGAGCCGAAAGGAGTCGTAAAGAGTCGAAAAGAGTTGAAAGAGTAAGGGAAAATCCCTGGGAACGGCAAAGGGAAAATAAGTTTTTCTTCCCTTCGCACTTGGAATGTATTTCCCTTGAGGGCTTGAGATTCGAATCAGTAGAGAGTGAGTGTAAAGACTGAGCCACTCAGTACCAAGATTCGAATCACTGATTCGACTCATCGAATCATTGGCCATCTCTACTTGCAATGTTTTTCCTCGCAACTTTCTCTCTTGTACGCTACGCTACGCAGTAACACGCATCAATAAAACGCATTTCGCATTTTACAGTCCATTTGTCTCTTTACAAACGCAACCTCCGCACAATTGATAATCATTAGATTAAAGAATTACCAAATAAGAATGATAATGATAGAATACTGATTTAAACATTTATAAAATAAAAAAAAAACTCTCGCTCAAGGTAAACTTATTTCCATTTTTAGTAAATTGCTTTTTAGTTTCCGGAACTTTTATGTGATTAGTTGTAAGAGACAATTTATGTTCTTTACACACATTTTATATATTTCAGTTTTTCTTCAAATTTCAATCTTTAAATTATAAGCACTTCTGACGAGCCAAGCACACAAATCCGATATACGTGGTCACAGTAACAATAACAATATGTATTCCTGTATTCGATACATGACGAAGTATTTATGGAGAACGGAAGACATGTTTTTAGAAGTATTAATTCTCCGGTTACTACAGGGGAAACACTAACTAAAATTATGCATCAAGTGTGATGTTTAACGCTACGAGAGGGATATCTGCTTAGGATGGGTTGGGCCTTGGATGGAGGACTTTCTACGGGATTCTAACGCTTAATCACGTTACATCTGGAGAAAACAGACCAAAACTCCAGACCATTAGATCGACAGCCACATGACGGGGCTCGAACCCGAGATCTTCACATTTCAGCCGTCTACCATTTTGAGTGTCTTATCCACTCGGCCATGGTGGGGCTAAAGTTATGTATTAAGTATATCTTGTTTTATGAAAATAACTTGAATTGCATTAAAGAGCTGATGATCTTTTTATCTGCTTCTATTACCATGTTTACTCGCATAACTATCGCCCTCGCGTAATAGTCGCATCCTTGAAATTTGAAATTTGAAAGGCACAGTTTTTCGAGATCTATAGCACTTATATGGCTTTCATCTCAGTTGTTCCAAAGTACAAGTTCAAACATTTTTTTTTATTGCAAAGTACAATTAACAGCACAAGGATAGACAATTTTACATCCACACCCAAAGCCGGGAGTCGAACCCGGGCCCAAAGGATGGTCGCATCCCTGTTTTGAAGAAGAAAAACTCATCAAAATATTTTCCCCCGCATAAAAGTCGCAGTCACGTATTTGATCTTCATTTAGAAAATAGAAAATTATCAGCTGTACTCTTCCCAACTATAGCGCTACTGATGCCTTCAGTAAAGAGATTTATTATAAATTATGTTGTTAGAATTCTTTGTCAAAATTTTCTCAAAGATTATTTGGGAATTTTATGTCTATAAAAATATTACCATAAGAAGAAAAATGCCTTTATTTTTTGTGCAACTGACGAACAGAGTATTCATAAGCAGCACATAATCTGTAAATATTTAGTAAGTTTTTAATTTTATTATAAATAGAGGTAGGGAAATTTCGTAAATAAAAATTCGAAATTCTTATACACTTAAAATTTATATTCAATGTTCATTAAAAGCATTGTTGCAATTTTAAAACATTTGACTGTTCTAGAGTCGTTCTTCTGTCCATAACGACGACTTGACAATTACTGAAAAGCGACCTGTGTCTAAGCTATCAGTAGGCTCTAAATTCTCTGTAAAGCTGTTTCAGTAACGCTTGGAAAAGAGTATTTATTAGCTCACAATATATCCTTAACTTTGGGATCTTTATTCCTGTTCATTGACTGCAGCATAAAGCGATGAAGGGCCACACCATGGCACAGTGGTTATGTCACTGGAAATGATAGATGGCCAAAGTGTGACGGTCCCGCGTTCGGGTCCCATCGCGTGGCTGTCGGTCTAACAGTCTTCAGTTTTGGTAGGTTTTGTCCAGATGTTACGTGAATACACGTTAGAACCCCTTAGAAAGTCCTCCTACCAAGGCACTCCCATCCTTGGCAGATCGCCCTAGAGTAGCGTTTGCCATAATCACACGAACAAACATAAAGCAATGAAAGTCGGTGTATCCACCAATGAACTCATTTTGAGGAAGTAATCGGAAGGAAACGAATTTTGAAAAGCTTTAGCCTAATATAGTTTAAGGTGGTCATACTTGCAGCCACAGATGGGAAAAATAATTGACCAATGAGATAATAGGTTTCATTTATTGTGTTTAATTTCACATGTAAGGGAAATTCATTGGAAGTTTTTTAGATGCAGTTTTTAGCATTGTGTTTAGATCCTAATGCCCTGACTTTGTTGTTCAAGATTTGTTTTTAAGCCTTCTAATTTGTTCCACAAATGGTGAGCAAATGGGTAACTTAAATTTCTAATTCGTTTATTAATTTCCTTGATTTCGGCAACAGCTAGGATATGAAGCTTTTTGAATCTTGCGTTTACTTTTGAGAGATTCTTTGACTTAATTTTTGCTCCATTGGTTACCGACCCAGTTAGCGTCCGTCGACCTAACCGTTCGGAATTTTCCTACGTTTTCTTATTCCATTGACAAAAATAAGAAATTTTCACATGAATTTGCGTCGATTCACAAATTGATTATATTTCCCATCCATTCTCAAATATAAGAAAATTTTGCATAAATTCACGTATTTCGTAAAAACGAAAATTACGTACCTCTAATTATAATGTATTTTTCTGATACCAGTATTGTTTTAGCATTAGAGAGTGAAGTACATTATACCGCGTAATAGTCGCACCTTCACTTTCACAATGAAAAATTGGCAAAAAAATGTTCGACTATTACGCGACTAAACACGGTATATAATTGGAATCAAAGCTTGATTTCATTATTATTATTTTTTATTAAATAATTTCTAAGATCTTGTTCCGAATTTTTTAGAAAAGGTTATTTGTCTGTTAAAATTGGTCAATAACGCCACAAAAAGTGCAATAATTGTAGCCCAATTTATAACCCCACAATGTGCGCCCTAGCTCCCCCTACTTTTACAAAGTTCCTACGCCACTGATGGAGACAGTTATGACATTATTTACAAATTATTTTGAGTGTTCCTGTAAATTATACTATATACATGAATTTTAGCTTTCAGAGCTCATAGTGTAGCTTTCAGTGGAAAAATCTTTAGAATCAGTTCAGCAGTTTTAGAGATGTCCATTTAGCGTAATGTACTAAAATTCTTTTGAATGTCACTGCAAAAGAGCTATTTATGCTACATGCATGAAAGGTAGCCCACAATACTCAGTTGCAGCTTTCTATCAGTGAAAAAAGTTTTCGTATCGGTTCAGTAGTTACAGAGATCCCGATACAGCGAGCGCAATGTAATTCTTATGAGTGCCCTTGTGAAAGAACTATTTGTGATACATGCAGGGTTAGTTTAATTTTCTGTAGTATTTCTACAGTGGATTACACTTCTAATAGTAAAGACGGAATGCTCCATGCATGTCAGTGAAATGTCCCAAATAGGGAGATACTTTTTGGGATTTTTCTTGGAAACAACCCCTTCAAAAAATGTTTTTTCATAATATGAAAATACTTAGGTTGATGCTACATCTCCATGCCAATAGTTCTCATGTGGGAAGTCGGCGCCAGCTTTACCAAAACTTCGAAATTGTATAAATTAGCGTTAACGACCGTGTTTGGGGAATTGTAACATAATTTACAAGGAAAATAGTTATACCGATTGGATGTAGATGACAGATATATAACTGCAGCATCAAACAGCATATCAGCAAAATCAAACTGTATTCCCCGATTTTGTTATCATCAGTTTTCTGAATTGCCTCCCACTGCGGAAGCAAATTTAAAGACGTATTCCCCCCCCCCCCCAAAAATAAAAAGAGGGGAAATGTAGTTATATTAATTTTGAGACACCAGGATTGGGGACCCCGGGCGTTCACCCCACCACGCTTCCCTATTTCTATGACACGTTCTCGAGGGGTGTCTTATGAACTGTTTTTGCTACTAAGTTACTAAAGTAGCATTATTTGTGTATAAAAGATGTTCCGTAAAAAAAGAGTGCACTACATCCACACATTCGTGATCCATAGCACGAACATAACGAATCGAAGATGCTCAGTTTGATTAGGGACGAGACAGGATTTAATACGGAACTCCATTATAATAAGCTAGTAAAGCTTGTGTCCACAGTCCAAAACATTAACTCACATACCTTAAAATTAAACGTGGTAGCTGCTACAGGGCCCTAGCTAACCAATCATGTAATGATAACAATCATGTGTTAGGTGTTTCTAGAAAATTCTTGCTTATCTTGGACAATTCTCTAAAACGTTTGCGTCGGTCATTCATTTTGAGTATCGTGGAAATAGTTTCGCCATGGAATGAAAAGAATCTTGCAGAACTTTTGTAGCTTCTCAATATTTTTATTATAAAAAAGGTCTTTTTATGTAAAAAATAATTTACATACATGTCCCGACTAAGACATTAGGAGAACCTAAGCACTGTTTGGGGCCCCTATACAGTCATAAACTGGTGACCCATATATATGTATATTCACTAGAATTTTTCAGATTAGAACTTAAACTCTCTTAATAAATCCTGGGCCCATGGAAAAAAAACTTAGAGGGGGGGGGGACTTCAAATAAATTTTCTAGAGAGGAGCAAATTTCACACTTGTAACAATTTCATTTCTGATTTTGCTTTTTGGCGCAGTTCTGTTTTACATCCTAGATAATACACTAAAACTCTAGAGGGGGGGGCAAAACACGTACCTTGACCCCCACTTTATGAGCGTCTGTGTAGGGGCCCCTAGGCCAAGGCTCCCTATATTGTCAAAAGGAAGCTCACATTTATGTATAGTCACGAGAATTTTTTCTGACTAGAACTTAAAATCAAAAATGTGAAACTGGAATCTAAAATTTCTAACAATTTCGGGAGCCCTTATCAGTCGGGGCCCGGGGCGGACCGCCCCCCCGTTAGTCCGCTACTGGCATAGCTGAAGATTTCAAAATCAAGAAAAGTGTCGTCTTGCGCGCTTGGAAAACCTTCCAAACCATAGGTACAGCTGTTAGAAAGGTTGGTAATGAACAGCTCCATAGGAAAAACCCTGCAGTGGATCACCATATATTTCATCCACCATTGCTCAGCAACTGTGTACAGCAACGAGGCGACAAGTGCCGCGGTTCACTGTCCCACACTTCTTCACAGAGGTTGCCTATTCGCCCGCCCGTCCTGAACGCTGCATCCCTTTGGAAGTTGGCCATCGGTGCCACCGTTTAGAGTGGTGCTAGGAGCACAAAAACCGAGAGATTCTCAACGCCAGTTGATTTGGAGAGTGGTCGGCGAGACACGGTTTCATCGCAGTAACATCACGGAAAGAGACCGTTACGGTGGTTCTGAAGTTCTCGTCTAGGCAGGCATTATGCTAGACGGGCGGACAGCTCCATGTTTTCGACAGAGGTTCTGTAACAAGAGATCGCTATTGTCAGGAGGCGATCCTTCCCATGTGCGTCTGCTCCGAGGTGCCATTGGAGCAGACTTCGTATTTATTGATGACAATGTACGGCCACATCGGACTCCTGCTGTTCAGGAGCTACTGGAAAGTGTAGATATCACTCGAATGGATTCGCCAGTAAATTCCCCTTATTTAAATTCCATAGGGAATGTGTGGGTTATGCTTTGGGGAGACGCCTTGCGCACGATTACATCCTCCGGGGAACATCCAATAACTGAAACAGATGCTGATTGAGGAATGAGCACTTTTCTCTAGAACTGTTGGACAATCTGGTGCTCTGTATGGAGAGACGGTGTGAAGCAACCACTGCAGTAAGGGGAGGGCATGTCTAGGAACATCTGCTTCTTGTTATTACACAGAGAAACATGTGCATAGATGCTGTGAATTCAATAAAGCTTTTTTTGTTTGATTCCATAGTGTATGCATTGTATTCAATTTTGCAAAACCATGCTTTCGTCATTGTTTGAATACAAAATGCTGTCTCGCATTTCTGAATTTCAAGTCTCTTACATGATTTCCAGTGGAGTTACGGCGAAAAGAACACCTGTAGCTTAAATTTTGCACACCGGTGTATATTTATATATACTCATTATACACTGCTCTTTTTTTAAATTTCACTTCATGTGAAAATTTACATTATTTACATACACAAAAAACTTCCCTAATCCATAGTACATCTAGCTCTGGGGGGGGGCTCGAGCCCTCAGAGCCCCCCCCCTTGAATCCGCCACTGCTTGAGGTTTTTACTTTTATGGTATACTTTATAGAAACAGACGGTTTTTTAGTGTTGGAAAATAAGCTATTTTAGTATTTTTCATGACAAATCTATTCAGTTGCATGTCCACATGATGCGCATATGCCGAAAATCGAAAATAGACACTGTGCAATTGGTTTGGGGAATAAATAATCTCAAGAAAATTAAATTTTTACACCGTTAACTGCTTGTTTGCTGATAAACAGACAATAGACCATCAGGAAGTAAACCAATGTTTGGTAAAGTTGGGAGAGTATCTAGACCATGTAAATATAAAATTATGTCAGAGTAATTTAAGAAATCTACTTGTACCTTCCCATATGACGTCGCAACATGTACGCATACTGCTCTCGCTGGGACTTTCTTACTTCATGTCACAGTAATTTAAGAAATCTGCTTGTACCTTCCCATATGACGTCGCAACATGTACGCATACTGGTCTCGCTGGGACTTTCTTACTTCATGTGACAGTATGTGTAAATCAGGAAAAGGTTGTGGCGAAGTATAAATGGCCGCCTTGGACAGTTTTTGTGACGTCAAATGATGACCAGCATGGGCGACACAGTGACCTGCAATGTCACATGTTTGTCACTTTGTGACATATTAGCAATTTACACCACGATGTCAATCTGCAAAATCACATATTTGACACAAAAGGACTTCACAGAAGGTAAGTATTGTAACACATTTGTAACTTGTAACTTGACAAAATATAACACAACATAGCCACCACGTCACCGCCAACATGATTGCTGCATAAATGGTTTTCCAACAATTATAATGAAAAGTATACTCAGCCTCTTTCTAGCCGCGGGAATAGGCTTAAGCCACTCATCTAAACGCGGAAAGTGAAAATAATGAAGTAATTTCAACAAGGTTAAAATCTTTACGTATTATTTATAGCTTAATACAAACTGAAAAATTAGTCAGCCGGCAGGATTATTGGAGGAAGACCATCAGTGGAGATACCAAAATACTGTGTAACCTTAAAAAAACTTTTCCGATATATGGACCTTTAGGGGCCGATCTGATCAACTAGTCGAGATGAAATTTCAGAAATAGTTATTCAGAGATATGGGCTTGAGATTTTGTGAACGTCAAGAAAGTGGCGCTCACGGTTATAGTTATAGGGTCACGAACTCTAAATTTTTGAATGGCAAAGCCTATTATTTTAATCGCAAAATGATCAGCACATGTTAAAACCCCAAAGAGCATTAGAATGGTACGTGCATCACAAAGAATGAACGTGGTATGCACGCACAAATGTTGTGTTTGTACACCGACTAATCGGGACAGTAGTCTGTTGCATAGGAAGAATCCTTCGACTTACAATGCAAAATTCAGAACTCCATGCCGGTTCGCTCCTCAGTGCCAGTGGTTGCTTTGCGGCTGCGGATATGTTTATTCAGTAAAAGCATGCGCGGAAAAAGAAAACCGTCGTATAAAGGCGATGTGCCAAATTTCATCGGGGCCTATTGGTTCTTCATTCGGGAGCTCGTACATGCTGACGATATGACTCTACGAGTGAAAGTTCGTGGTGAATTGGTAAAACTTTATATTCAAAATGAGATGAACATTTGGTGCCATTTAAGGTGAAATGCATCTGCTCCGTTCATAATATTCGAAGAGGCCAGTCATTATGGTATCATATCGGATAAGAAGTCAATACGTTGTTAATGGTTGCCTGCTTCCAACATCTGGATGCGCTGGAACCGGTATGGAAAAATGTGAAGTACAGAGCACAGTAGTTTTACGACCATTAGTTTCGGCATATCTAATACACGAGCGGCATATCTAATACTTCTTGCAGTTTGCATGTGTCCTGAAGTCAATATGTGATGTAATTCCGTAACAATGTCCTTAGGAACAGCTACTCGTCCGGATCACTGTTATTGAAGGTGTAGCCAGTTTCTTCGAATTTCTTTACTAACATACCACTACAGGGGGTACATGGGCCACGTTTTAGGCGACGGTTACGGCAGTAAAAACGCAAGCCTTCCACGGAATTCATCCCATTTTGAAAATAGAATTTTACCAATTCAACATGAATTTTCGCTGATAGAGTCATATCGTCTACATATAGTCATATCATATGCGCCGATAATTTTGCGACGGAGAAAAATAGGAAAATAATCGAGTTTCTATACTTAAAACCGTAACCATGAGGGCCACTATGTTGCCGTTCACAAAATCTTCAGACCATACCTCTGAGCTGACTGAAATTTCATCTCGATTGGTTGAACAGACCGGCTCCTAGAAGTCCATATATCGGCAAAGTATTTTTATGGTCACTCTGTATAACGCAGAGTAGGAATTAGAAATATCACTGTTGGATTCCACAAGATTGAAAGTATCGTCAACGTATCTGACCCCGCACGGAAAGTTAGAGACCTTGAAGAGCTTTTCTTCAAAATCATATAAGAGGCAGTAACAGTTGCAGAAACAATAGGGGTGCCTACACCCGCCCCCACGAGAAAAAATAAATTAATGTAAAAGATCCTATTTTACTTCCATAAAATGGACGTATATGCCAATCTTCTAACTAACAGCCCCACCCCTTTCTCGACAAAATTGCATTAATCCCGCCGCCGGCAAAATTGCATTAATTTTCCACCGCTGACTGAGGAAAGAACTAGCAGGAAGACAAACTTGGAATTTCTTATCCAATGTAACTCGGCTTTTTAACACAAGCAAAGTTCCATTTTCCTCTTTGAGTACAACACATAAAAGAAGAAGAAAATTCAGATTCAAGAATTTAATTTTTTTAACGGAAATCATGAATACTAAACCCACCAATTTAGAGCTTTTAAAATCATTATTTACAAGTTAAGAACAGCGAATTTTATTAAGTATGATATTCGCTGTTCTTACCTTGTTAATAATGATTTTAAAAGGTCCACATACGTAATAAAATTTTCAATGAGATTACTGCTTTTGCATTGAACGAGAAAACCGAAGTGATTCAATAAACGTGAAAGTTTCAGACCTAATAAGGGAAAGCGGTTACATAAAGATGAATCCATAAAATACCAGAAAATTATAAGTAGAAAAATGAGAAAAGAAATTTGGTAAATATCTTTTCTTTACATAGTATAAAATAAAGTCGCTTCCGCTCGATGTTTGCTTAGATCTTTTAAACTACTCAACGGATTTTAATGCAGTTTGCAGCAACAGATAGAGTGATTCAAGAGGAAGGTTTATATGTATAATAGATCGCGGTACGACAATAATATGCACGTGTGTCGAAGAAAAGGACAATATTTACGCCTTCGCAATAAGGTTTTCAGGTTAAAACACACGAATTTGTATATAATTATAATAAGCGGTTTTATTTCACGTGATCAGATTATCAAATCTTTGTAATTTAAATAGTCACGTGACACGCCATCCATATATGAAAGTGTTTATATCCGATAAAGGTAGATCAGTTTAAAACATGAAAATAACTACTTTACTTTCAATAATTTAAGTTAAATTTCACGAGCGAAACTGACGTCATTTTAATGCACGACTTAAAAAAATGCATTAGATAATAAAATTTGCTTTACGAGCGAAATAATTAACTTCCATCTACCAATCAAATTCCCCAGAAGAGTTCCGGTGACGGCAATTTGACGTCACGCATTGTATAATTCGAAGAGCTCGCACGCGTCTATCGATGTTCTCCAGCCAGTAAAATAAAAATAAAACGTGCTTTACAGCGCGATGCTGTTTAATTTGACTAAAACATCTTTGATGAAGCGTTATTTGAATTGGACAAAGTAGTGCAATTACTTTCGGGTAAATCTCTCAAGGATTTTATATATTAGTATTTGAGTAGGTACTAAGGTGAATTTATCTATCAATCTATTTAGGTTAATTTATCTATTTAACTACTTAAGCTATATTGATTTCAAAGAAAATAATATGTTTTAAATTATCATAATTCTAAGGTTTTCAATTATCATAGTTAAAAAAATAACTGAGTTTATTTGTTATTGATGATCGTTTATTTTTTTTGTGTACAGAAGGCAATAGGTATTTCAGTCATGTCTGGAAAACGTTGTTTTTCAAACATAGGTCGTAGCATAAGGAGTGCAAAAAGAATGCGTTTAGGTAGAGATAGAGAATCGTCATGTATACAAGAAAGGTCCCATGTGCTTATAATATTCCCCTAGCAATGACTTAGTCCGACCAGTGGCCGAGCGCATAGCGTTCTGAACTGGGAGACGGAAGGTTTCTGGATCAAAACAGGTCGCGTCCGCCGACATAACCGTTCGGACTTTTCCTGTATCCCGTTCGGAAAATAAAACTGTACTCGCAACATGCATATGTTAGGAAACATATATGGCTGGTTTCCTCCAAAACGAAGCGTAAATACGAGTTAGGACCCCTTAGAAAGACCCCCACCACCCCTTGACCTAGATCCTATGTGTGGAGACTATAAGTAGGATAGTCTCCAGATTTGTAGAGAGTTTAATTAAACACCTAGCGTCGTGTGACACTGACATAGTTTTTGTGCCATCATGTTGCAGTTATCTCAGATTTGCACTCATGACGTCAACGTTCCATCATGATTTAAATAATTTTTCACTATTTAGATTCCACATCACTGGGTTTAATTCGAATTATATGTGCCACGAAAATGTTCTTTTCCTACCGTGCGGAGAACGGGTACTCAGCTAGTTCTTAATAATTACTTACAATCCTCAGCTGTTGCTCGTTTCTTTAGCCCCCAAATTATTGATAAGGCACTTTCTAAGTTTAAGAAGTTTAATTCTTCTTACTTCTTTCAATCAATTAGTTAAACTAACTTTTCTTTCACCTACGTGCTACAAAATTTAATTTGTAGCACAGAGTTGAATAATTTAATGATTCAACAAAATTATTCTGTTAATATAGCACCAGCCACGTTTTTTCTGAATTAAAAAAAAAACGTTTTTCTCAGTATAAATACACTGCTCAAAACAATTAAAGGATATTGCGGTTTTAGGTGGATCTTGTGGCTGGGAAACTTTTTAGCTGATTGATACATGGTCGATAGACCTAGTAGGTTATATGAGAATAAATTACACCTGTTTGGCAGAAAAAAATGCATTTTAGTGCGCATTTGTGTAGAAAAGGAAAAAAAAACATAATTTGTGCATATAAGAAAAAAAGAATAAGAAAAGGTGTTTTCTTTAAAGGAAATCATTTTCAGTAGGGGGTATGGTTTCCACGGACGGTCAGCAACGTTGAACACCTTTGAGGCATGGAGTCAATGAGGCTATTAATCACGAGTTGGAGTATTCTGTCCCGCTCTTCCAGCAGAGCTCTTTCCAGTCCTTGGAGAGTTTGTGGGGGTGGTTGGCGGCCAGCAACTCGTCTTCCTAGAGCGTTCCAAACGTGCTCTATTGGATTCATGTCTGGAGAACACGCTGGCCATTCCATTCGTACGATTCCTTCCTCGAAAAGGAAATCCTCCACCAGGTTAGCACGATGCGGCCTGCAGTTATCGTCCATTAAAATGAAGTAATCTCCGATTTCTGCAGCATAAGGGACTACAATAGGTCTGAGGATCTCATCCCTATATCGGCGACCAGTCAAAGGTCCATCTCGAATGATGTAGAGGTCTGTGCGTCCGTCAATCGAGATGCCACCATACACCAACACTCTCCCACCGCCAAAGCTGACACTTTCGTGCACGAACGCAGGATTATTCCTACTACCACGGTCCCTCCAGATGAAAATACGCCTATTATCAGGATGAACTGAAAAACGGGACTCGTCAGAAAAAAGAACATTGCTCCATTCATTTCTCCTCCAGTTCACATGCACTGTTGCCCACTGGTGCACATGCTGCGCGCGGTCGCGACGATGCCTTGATGTTAGTCTAACACATACCATCGGTCGGCGAGCATACAGACCTACACCATGGAGCCGGTTTCGGACAGTCTGAGTTGAAACCGTGGTGCCAGTAGCCGAGCGAAGGTGTTGTTGGAGAAGAGTAGCGTTCATATTCCGGTGTCTCCGAGCCGTTAACACTAAATAATGATCTTCATTGGGAGTTGTTACCCGTCTACGACCTTGCCCTGGTCTTCGGCCTGCACTTCCAGTCGCCAAAAACCGGTTCCAGATCCTGGAAATCACACTTTGTGACACTCCAATGGCTTGCGCTACTTCGGCTTGAGTTTGGCCCCCTTCTAACCTACCGACAACTCTCCAAGCTTCTGAATCGGTTAAATGACTTCGCTGAGACATCTTACTCATCAAAACAAAGGAGTCACTGAATGCCGATCATCCTTGTCTTCATTGTCTTTTATTCAGTTGAAAGTCCAATTTCATTCGCTGCCGCTGAAGCGACGTTTTTGACGTCGAACTCAAAATTAGCATACTCCACAGTTTGAAAATCAGAAAAATTTGCATTTGTGATTCTCTTCTTCCATTTTCGGCAAACAAATTTTCGCTTATATCTTTATTTCATATAAAACTTACAATATCCTTTAATTGTTTTGAGCAGTGTATGTTAATGGTATTCATTATTTGCATGACATTTTAAAAGAATAAAGGATGCAATATTTTATTAGGCTGCTTGAAGGCTCTATTTTTGGGAGGAGGAAGGGGAGAATAATTCATTATGAGAGATTAGAAAAAAAAATTTGTCATAGATTCTAAAAATGAAAAACAAATAATAAAACAACATCGCATGAAACTTCGCATGAAAGCAAAAAAATTTTCAAACATTAAATCACATTGTAAAATTTGTTGCACCGCAACACGTCTAATTAAATACAAACTAAATACAATCCTCGTTTTTACAAACCTGTACGGACCACTCTAAAGTTTGTAAAACCGAGTCGTAAAATAGTGTACTAATTAGTTGCTAGTTCGTAAAATCGAGATTGTTCTTAAAAAACAATGTTCGTAAAAACGATCATCGATTGTATTTTTTATACAGCATTTCAAAACGTCATAGATTTACAGAATATAAGCGATAATATAACATTCTGCGAAGTGACATTTTGAATTTTTTTTAGTACCATACCTAGTTTCAAATTTTTTCCCTGTTCGCATAGCATTTTAAACGAACAGAGTATGAAATCACATCGTACAGTTTCTTGCCTTGATTATGCTCAATAAAACAGTAAGTTATGTAATTCGTTACCCATAAAAATATGTTTTGTACTTTCTAACAAATAAATTGTTCATCTAATATTTCTGTGTAACGGATAATTATCCAATAACAATGAAGTAGACGTTTTACTTCGCATGCGTGTGCATAAAAAATTTAAATATACTTAATAAGGAAATTTTTCCTTTTAAGATTGCGCTAAAACATCTTTTTATCACTTTATTTCACTTATATCACACGTAATGTCAATTTGGACAAAAATGCTTATTCTTTGCACTCTTTTTTATACTAAGACTGAAAATGGGATAGTTATCTAGTTATCTACGTAAAAAGCATTTTTAAAAATGCTATAGAACATTAAATCTTGTCAAAGGCAACCTAACAAAAGCTATAATATGGCAAATGATAAAACAATTTTTTTTCAAGAGTTTGAATAAGGTCATCTTCATTTTTACGTTTGAGAACTGTCCAAGCGTAAAAGAATGTCGACTGGCCGGCGCATAGACTTTTCCGGTCCACTGCTACTGGCATCTGAGTTACAAACCTCAGCGTATACACTTGAATATAAACGGGATCTTGAACTCTAACCTGAGGCTGGGAGCGACAATTAAGAAGCTTGCTGTGAAGTGAAGCGAAAATTGATGCAACATCTGATAAAACTATAAATGTCAAATGCATTTTGAAACCGATGTAGAGGTTTACTTTGATTTGAATTAAGAGTTTAAAAGACGGAACTTGGCATTTGTACAATTTATATATTGTATCATATTTATTTTCAACAAATCTACAACCATCTTCATCACATTCTGCAGTTTTTGAAGATGCCTACACTGATGAATAACTTTCACACAATAGTAAAATCAACTAGTGGTAAATTTTCCTTTACATATTTATCGAAATGAAATATTTGCATATTACTTAGACACACCTAAGAAATTTGTGAAAATAAAAATTTATTAGTCTTAAACGAAGTAGAAACATTTATTGAAAGGTTAAAATTTGGTGATTTCACAGAGAGGTGTTATCAGTAAAAAACAGTTTCTGAATGTTTCGCTGGTTGGTGTAAGCAAAATACAGAAAGAATATTTGCCATGGAAAATAATCCTTTAAGAGAGGTATTTTATTGAGTCAAATTCGAATTTTGAAAAACATCTAGTAAAAACACTCAAAGCTTCGGATAACAAGGTCATCATGGCTGAGGTGTAAGTAAAATAACAATATCGCAACCACTTAATTTTTTATAGCATTTCAGGGAATTACAACACTCAACTATTTGGACAAGTTTAGTCTAATCATAAAAAATATTTCAATATTGGAAAATGTTATTTATTCTCTTTTAAAAGTGAATTCACTATACCTCTACACTAAACACTACACGCTACACTAAAAGCACCGAGTTTAAGTTCACCCTCATTTAACTTTTTCAATGCCTCAGAAAATTTTGAATAAGTGAAAATATAATGTATTATTCCAGTTTAAGAGTTTAAGATATTGTTTATAAGCAATTTTAAAATGAACTTTAGTTCTGCGAATAACATTCTTTATTGTAAGCTTAAAACTATATTTGTCTTATATGAAAGTACCTAGTATGTACAAGGTGGTCAGAGTTAAAACACTCTCTACTCTCAACTCTCTATACATCAAACTTTTCAGTGTAAAAGCTCCAAAATTGTTCAACATGCTTCTCAATATATGGGAAAACGGATAAAGCTTTAAAAACAGCTCCAGAAGTACCTATAGGCACTGTAGGTTCCAGAAATACTGACAGAGCATTGTACAACAGAAAATGTGCTGAAAAGACACAAATAATCACAAAAAACCCACATGGATATTGAATTTTAACTTTTTAATCTCTATTGCTGATATGAAAAACAAAAACAAAAAAGAAATGAAAAGTAATGAAGAAACTTAAGCTGTCATTGTAACTGCAATTTTGCATTGTAATCACAAAAATTTGCATGAACTCTTGGTTTGCAGCTATTGTTCTGTACATAAACGGGCATATAAGTGGGAATTGTTTCCCCATGTCTTGAAGAGAATGTTCAACCAGAAACTTCAGAAACAGAAACAGATGTTCTTCTATTTTCAGTTCCCACTGTTTTGTGAAACGAAGAGCTTTGACTGACGAAGATTGAATAAAATTTCAGTCAAAACGATCGTATCTTGTTATAAGTATCATTTTATGTGTGTTTTCACAAAGCTTTTATTTATTTTAGAATGTTCAAGAATTTGGGAGCCTTTAAACTAAGCAGTTCGATGTATAGAGAGCTCAGAGTAAGGGTGCTTTAATTCTGACCACTTTGTACATATGGATGCTGAAACACCCACAAACACACTCACGCACATTAAGCTGTGGAGTATCCGTTCTGAGTACAGGAGGAAGGAGTCAGTTTCGAACGCTCCCATCTGAAGTTTATTTGATAGGAGCAAATTTTTTAAACTAAAAAAATTGTTCCATTCCTAGCGTTAACATTAGCAGCAGAATGTCTAACCTTAACTTAAAAGGAATAAATTAGCTTTGCTTTGTAGATTTTTGCTGTTAGCTTCTTGAGCTGCTTAGCTTAGAGCTTCATGCATTAATCACGCGTACTTAAATACAGGTACTATAATGCCAAAAAAACAATAGAAAGGGTCCGTGCTGTTCAGTGTCCCAGATAGGAGTAAAATTAACTCATTTGTGCCCAGATATTTTTGCGACTTTCTTCGATTTTTGCCAATACTAGCAATAATAGATACATTTCTGATGTCAACTTCTTGAACAAGGGATGATTTATTTAAAAATCACAATGCATAAAAATTGAAAGGACAACACCCTATTTGGTCATGTTAAAATATTTTCTGGAGTTTGAGGTTCAATACTCGTGAATAAAGGCTAGGAAAAATAATTAACGTTTTCGACTGATAGCGAAAATGCTGTCCCAAAAAAGGGACGCTAGGCATAAATGGGTTAATACCCAACAGTGAATCCCATGAGGAAACATCCTGATAGTACCATATAGGGTCAGGTGTTGTAATTATGATCACTTTTTGCAAATATGAACTTTGTGAATTTTTAGCTCTGTAGAATAAATATTGTTTTTAATTAATTAGGGGCCCGAATCTTGACCTTTTAAGAACATCTAGTTAAAATTTTGTTTCCGTAGGATTATTTGCTTATGATTTATAAATAGGTATAATTGCTTAAACAAAATCACAAAATAGCAAAAAAAATGGGATAATTATGATCATAAAGGGGCAATAATGACCGCTTTGTTTTATCTTGATAATTAAATGTACACCTTTTGTTTGAGCCATTGAGGTTCATAGGTGCCGACTTCCTGAAGATTGAGGAGGCTTTAGCCCCTACAATATTATTTCAAGGGAGGGTGATCACTCCCAACAATTCTATCTTAAAATTACAAAAGTTACTTATAGTGGTATTGAGGTTGAAACAATTTCTGACTGAACAAGATCGGAGAATCGTATCTTATTCACTTTTAACCTATCAAAGATTTATCAAATTCATAAATCATGAAATCCAGTAAAAAATTTAAAAATGCTTCCTTTTCAGCAATTTTATTGTTTTATAAGGACCACATTGCAAGTGATGAAATCTTTATTGTGTAAAATTGATTAATTTCCAAGAAGGCCATTCTATGCCAATTACTGAACATTATAACATGAAACTGGCTGTTGCCAGATTACATAACTATATGATATTCCTCCGTTGTTATTTTTTTAAGTATATATAAACAGTACAACTAGAAAAAATATTTAAAATACTAAGTTAAAAGCTTAAAAGTCTATGAAATCACTCTGTTTGGTGGTCGAACCAACCAACCATATCGAATATTGGCAGTCTTAGTAGCAGGAACCGGAGTAACAGTCTTTGCAGTGGGAATATCTGAAACGTTCACAGGAGTAGCCAGAGTGGCTGAAGCACTCTCAGGATTTGGCTGAACAGCAATCTCACGATTTATAGGAATGACTGCTTTGGTTGGGCAAATCACGCTCGTATTTTGGCGATATTTTTCAGAATCAGTTTTAACCAGATAAGATCTAAAGCTTCAAGAACGGACTTGACCGTTGCTGGTACCCAACTTCGATGAGCAGTTCAAAGTTTAACGTCCTGTCTTTATGAAACGATGGAACCACGTTATAGAGGTAAATTTTGCCTGCTGCATTGCTCTTGTCATCTAGACTGATAGCGCAGGGGATTCTCTTGGTAACCTCTGAGACGGATGAATTCGAATAATACTTCTATTAGGACGTTCAAAAGTCGATGCGCTGGAGACTGAAATCTCTCCCTTGGTGTATTTCGCAAATTTAGAAGAACATCCGTATTTTCAAGTCTCCATCGCCTTAAAAAAATTTGGCTGCCTTAACATATTTGCTGCCATGCGCTAATCCGTTAATTTTAGATACCTCGGACATTAGATATTTAATTTTCCAGTATTGTTTAAACTTTGGAATGATCTCAGAACTATACTGTGCTCCATTATCTGATTTAAAAATGTCAGGGATTCCATGAATTGCAAAACAATCTTTCAAATAATCTACCATTGATTCAGATGATGGATAATTTAGCCTTTTAAAATAAAAAAATCCAGAATAATTATGTGCAGTGAGATAGTATGTATCACCTGTAAATTGGAAGAAATTTGAAGCAACTGTTTGTTAGGGAAAATGGGAAGCTGGCTTCATGAGTAAATGCTCTTTACAGAGAGAACAAGAAGTTTTTTGACACACTGTTACACATAACCTTTCGACATCCTCTGATATACCGTTTCAAAATACAATATCTCGAGTACGCAGTAACGAAAGATTAATTCAAGATGACCTTGATGAATTACTTTCAAGTATCTCTCTTTGAGATTTTTAGGTACCATCAAACGCTCTGATTTAAACATTAAGTCTTCATGAGCAGAGAGCTCTTCTCGATCCGTCCAGTACATTCGGAGATGCTGCGGGATTTCTTGAACTCTTTCAGGCCATCCATTAAGAATGAGACACTTTAGCTGTTGCAATTCCTCATTATTAGTCACTGCAGCTCGAAGTTCTGGAAAATATCGACATGGAAGAGGCACGTCTAAACTTCAAAACTTTCTTCCACTTCATTATTAGCCACCAATGAGTCGGTTATGCAATCACGACTCAGGGCATCTGGTATGGGTATACCAGTGGCACGATTATAAACCACACTGCCCTCCAAAAGTTAAAGTACAATCTGTTTTTTGTGAATAATATGGAAACGAATGAACATAGAAGCAAAAAATTTGGACTAACGGAGCACTAAATAGCTCTTTATTGAGTACGATATAGAAATTTACACAAATTCAACACAAACATGGTGTAAAAGCATAAGAACACTTTTGGTAGAAAAGTCCAATTTTGGAGATACAATTTATCAAAGCTTTTTGTGGAAACATGTGGTGGAAACATTCCAAAAATGAGTTCTAATAAGGAATGTGTCCACCCCTAACTGCAATGCATTGGCGGCATCAATTCTCTATGCTGCTAATTAAGTTGTCGGACACCTCAATAGGAAGCGAAGACCACGCAAGGATTAGTCCTTGTTCCAGCTCATGCAACGATCTTGGAGGAGGACTTGAAGCAGCCACTTGTCTGCCAAGGTAGTCCCAAACATGTTCTATCGGATTGAGGTCTGGAGATTGAGCTGGCCATTCCATTCGCACCAAACCTTGACTTTCAAGATAATCCTCAACAAGCACAGCTCAGTGAGGTCGGGCATTATCATCCATCAGGATGAAATCCTTGCCAATAGCAGCACCATATGGCCGAACATAGGCATCCAGGATCTCGTCACGATATCTCACACCAGTCAAATGTCCTCCATGGAGCACATGCAGGTCAGTGTGTCCACCGAGAGCGATCTCTGCCCACACCATGATTCCACCAACTCCAAAACTGTGTCTTTCAACAATGTTGAGTTGGTTGTATCTGGTGCCTTGTTCTCTCCAGACCAGTACACGCCCTGAATCGCACTGCAATGTAAACCGGGACTCGTCAGTAAAGAGTACAGAAGGCCATCGTTGTCTGGTCCAGGAGAAATGTTCACTTGCCCAACGTAAGGGAGCACTTCTGTGCCGTCCGTTAAAGGGGACACATAAATGGTAGTCTTGCATACATACCTGCATTATGAAGGCGTCTTCGTACTGTAGTGGCTGAGATCCTTCTTCCCGATGCGACAAAATGATCTGCAACGAGCTGAGGTACAGCAGAGGATGTCCTTCTTCGGGCCGAAAGTGCTAGATAACGGTCTTCTGCAGGTGTCGTAACTCGTGGTCGGCCTGGAACAGGTCTTCTAGACACTGAATCTGTGGTTTGAAATTGATTCCACAGTCGTTGGACCACACTACGAGACACATTGAGACGTCTAGCAGCATCAGCTTGTGACAACGCCATTTCCATCCATCCACCGTAAAGAATCAGGTATGCTATTTCTCCTGAACATTATTAGACTGTCTTGAACGAAATTAACGACAAAACTTACAATCAACAAGCACACACAAAAATTACAGCCGATGATACAAAAGTTTAGTTTTTGCACATCTTCTCCCACTCTTATATAAGTATCCATTTCTTTCAAAGTAAAAGTAGTGACTTTCATTTTCCATATGTTTACGTAAAATTCATTACTATTATGCAAGTAAACTACAAATTTTCTTGTTGCTGCCTTTTTTTTTTATTGTCAGCTTCGAAAAAACAGGTTGCACCTTAATTTTTGGAGGGCAGTGTATTTTTGCTGAATATTGGAGAACATAAAATAAGAAACGCTGTAACGAGGTGGCCAAGGGTGTATTAAAAGGGGGGCACCCCCCCCCGAGACAAAAGAAGTTAATATAAAAGATCCTATTTTACTTCCATAAAATGGACGCATATGTCAATCTTCTAACTAACCACCCCCACCGACAAACTAACCGCCCCCACCGAGAAACTTGCATTAATCCGCCACTGGAGGTGGCGCCGATTGGAGTGGTTTTTTTAGCTATAGCCACCAATGGCTTATAATAAGTCTCTATAACGACTGACTTTCCTTTCCATAAACATTTTTAAATCCAATAGCAAACGCTTCTTTTTCAATTTAAAGGTAAAATAAATTTACGTGAAGAACAAATCCTGAAAATTTCAACAAAATCAAAAATGCCAACGATTCAAGCCTGCCTGACTCTGCAAAAACTGGCCCTTAACCATTAAATCAATTTCTTTTTTAGCAGTCTCTCGCAAAGGATGGGGAATTTTATGAGGCGGGTGAATTTTAAAAACTGCCCCCACTTCGATTTCAATATAATATTGTTACGAATTTTCGGGGGAGCCCGCTGTTCTGGAGTTTAAGGCTGTTCTTCGAAAAAAAAGAACTCTGCTTTTAGTCTTGGTACACAAATTGAAATAAACTAATAGCAACATGGTCTCCAAAAAATTCCAGATAGTTCTTCATAAGCTGTTTTACATACTGCGATAAGTGAAAACGCTGTGGATTTTGTGAAATTTTCAGAAAAAATTCTTAAACATGGATCTGAGCTGCAAGATTTTTCTAACAGTGACACGCTTTGCGAAAATTTCCGATTTTTAAGATTTTTTTCTAAAAGTTTTGAAACTGTTACAGATTGGCCTGTCTTCGCAGTATGTAATACAGCTTGTAAAGAGACAGTTTAAAAATTTTGAAGTGCCCGGCATAATTAGTTTATTTGTAATTATGTACCAAAATCACATGATTTTTTCGAATAACACCGTTAAATAGCTTAAGATTCGAATTCTACTCGTCCAATAGTTAAATTTTGCTTTTTGTTGGATGAAAATCGGTCAACTAAAACGGGAGATACGGAGGTTTCGGTTTCCCTATTCATTAGTGTGGGGTTTCTAGAAATCTCGATAAATATTGGTCGTAGGCCTTCGGTAACTTCCCTTTTGGGGACTAATTTTTGGCGCCAAATTAGGCGATATTTCGCTAAAAGTCGCCAAGCTTGGCGATATTTTGGTCATTTAGCGCGATTTTCCCAACGGGGCTTGTAAAGATACTTTTCCTGCATTGACATGCTTAATAGCCTAATATTTCTCTTCTATGACGTAAATTCCCGCTTTATGTGGAATCTTCGAGAAATGCATTCTTCTGGAAGCTTTTTGTGGCTTCTGCGTCACCCATAAATACAAGTATTCAGAGGCCCCAGTTCAGTGTGTGACTCGAGCTCTCTCAGTGAGTACACTTGCTTTGTAATGTGAATTGATAGTGCTATAGAGGCGGTGTTTCGCGCTTGTTTATGAAGCTTTGAATTTAAGTGATGTGCGTAAATTCTTGATTGCTGAGTCTTGAGGGACTGTTAGTGATATCCCTCGAATATTTCCACTGAAATTTTACCTGTGAATGTGTTTTATTTTATGTGAGAAATACAGCATTTGTGAGAGCTTCTGATCTAAGCGGACTGTTAGAAGCACATTGCTGTTTGATTGTGCTTGTGAATCTTGTAAAGCTGATTGTTCGACGAAGTTCTAGAAGCAATAAAGTTGTGTTCCATCCTGACAAGTGGACTCTTTATTAGAACGTTCTACACGAATTGGACTTTATAACTACGAACCCAGGAATAGCAGAGTTTTCTGCAACAATATATCATACTCAAAATTCTTTATAAAACCAATACCTTCCTATATTTTTGCCGGTAAACTAACCTCTATTTAATTGAAAACAATCAGTTTGAGGAATTTTGATCCCCCATGAGGAATTTTGTCCATACAAAATGTATATTCTTCATCCCTTTATCACACAAATGTATGCATATATGTGAGTTGCAGTAGTCGTAACCCCCCCCCATGAAAAATTTGCGCCCCTGTGTGGGCAGGCGGGTTTATTATAACTCTAAAGTATAATAATGACCATCTAAAAAGACTTTGAAATTTTTTCAAAAACAGAAATAACAAGCAAAATACGTGCGTCATGTGTGTGCAAGTGTGTTGAAGCTTAGGTCTGTTATGCGTGGAAAATTTACTACATTGATATTGTAACTACAAAGCTATTTTTTGTACTTCAAAACGGGGTTTCGACTATTATGCGAGTAAACACGGTAACAGGCATTAAAAAATAAATTAAAATAACGCATGAAATTTCATTTATCAGATTAAAAAAACATACAATTTATGCAATTTTAAATTACATACGGTGAAGGTTATGTTGTGGGTTTAAGTCAATTACCTACACTTGGGATCTAGGCCTATGGGTGGGGTGCCCTCCGTGGGAGGTCTTTCTAAGGGGTTTTAACCCGTATTCACCCTTAGTTTCGGAGAAAGCTCCGAACGGTTAGGCCTACAGTCGCGCGATGCGACCCGAAACCTTCAACTTCACCCGTCTACCAATTCCAGTGACATAACCACTGTGCCATAGTGAGGATACATAGGCTGAAGAAAAAAGGAATTTTGTAATGCAGGATAAAGGGCTAGTGCTATGGTAGGTCATCTTAAAGCAATTGAAACAAGTACGAGCGAGATTTATATGTACTGCTTTTTTTTTTCCTCAGACATTTTTCTTTCCAAATCAAGGCCGGATCCAGAATTTTTTCTTTTCTTTTCTTTTCCTTTCGCTCCGAAAGGCCAGAATATTAATGAAACTCTCAGCGTAGATGTTGCAAAAATATACGCCTGGTAAATTTTGTTACATTTATGGCGTTTTATATTAAAATCACATTAAATTAGGACTTATGAAAAATTTTGTGAAGGCTATGGACAAAGAAGGTGAGCGATTTAAATATTTTGGACTTTATTCATAATCAAGTAAAGATAAGCTTAAGGAAGGCATTTTTATTGGACCTGAAACCAGAAAAGTCATGTGCGACTCTGGTTTTGAAAGAAAGCTAAATCAAAAAGAATTAGCAGCTTGGATATCATTTTTGAAAGTTGTAAAAGGCTTTTTAGGACACAAGAAGGGCCCAAATTATAAAATCCTGATAGAAGAGCTTGTTAAGTCCTACCAAGTCATGGGGTGTCGAATGTCACTTTTGACATTCCCATTTGGATATTTTTCCAGAAAATTTTGGCATTGTTAGTGACGAACAAGAGGGGGGGGGGTGTTACGACCGATTATATGCACGAGGGATGTAGGTCGAGGGGCGATTGTCCTCCGTGGGAGACTTTCTAAGGGATCCTAACCCGTATTTACGCTACGTTTCGGAGCAGTGGCGGCTCGTGGGATACAGCAAGTACTGCAGGGCTGCACTTGAAATTATCAGCACATACTTTAAAATAATTTATTCTATAAATTTTCTTAAATTCAGATTAGAATTACGGAATTCTTATGGTAAATTAAAAAAAAAAAATCTCAAAAAAAAAAAAAAAAAAAAAAAAAAAAAAACGTATTGTAGTAACGGCCGGATCGCTCATTTAGAAAAAAAAAAAAAAACCTTTAATCTTCCCGCAATTCAACTGCGAAAGTCATTGGTACAGCCCTCAGCGCTGATTAAGGAATTGGCAGCACCGTTGCCATGGTGACGACTACGTAAGCACTTTCTCCGGCTTAGGATAGCATAGGGGAGTTATTCCACGTCAAATCAAACACAAAACTGGAGAAAGTTCACCACACCAACTTTGATTTTCCTCACATTTTATATAGAGGATTTATGGGCTAAGATATCAACAAATCTCAATTTTGAAGGTTCTACGATAATTAATTACCGAGAAATTAATTATGCAAATTTTTAAGTTTTCTGCAAGATGCGCCAACTTTTTTCTCAATTCCTTAAATAACTCCTTACCTGTAAAAGTTACTGAAGTGAAAATTCGTTTCTAGGAGTAACTTTTTACGCTGATTCCAAAAATGTTATCGAAATTTGCGTATCTTTTATAGTTTATGCATGAGCACTGCATTTGCTAAAAAACATCATTAATTTTTTTCGGCATGTCTGATCACAGACACATGTTTTAAATTTTAATATGTTGTTAAGATGGAATAACTCTACATTCCAAAAAAATTTCATCTGGGTTTTCTGCTCAGGAGCAGAGAAAAAAAATTGTATGTATGTGCCTATATATGAGGAGTTTCATATGCAACATTTATACTTAACATGAAAAAATTTAGAAGCGATAGTCAATTTTATTATGTCTTTTAAATTGATATCAGAAATTTAACTACTACTCCGGGTATTTCCAAAAACTAGAAAATACATAAAAGTGCTTGCATCGGAAAACGTAAAACAAACAAACAACAAAACATGCATTTAAAACAATGTTAAATTAAAAGAATTCTAAAGTTAAAATTTAGAATTATTTTTAATTTAACCCTGTTGTTTTGGGCAGTCATACATCAGCCAATAAATCTTAGGAATTCTGTATGGCATTCAAGTCAATAGAAGGAACAAAGTTTATTGAAAGAATTGGATTCCTGTAAGTTACAGTACTTATTTACATTTAACAGAATGCCAACAAAATTATGCTTCGGCTAGTTTTGTGGGTGGATACAGCAATTTGAAATAGGTTTTACTGTATACTGTATTAAATTTGTATTGTTACAACAAGTAGCATAGGAATGTCAGGCACTTTGTCAAATTGCACATTTGGTGATATATTGCAGAATATAAATGTCATGTAGCCAGTTATTCACGGCAAACTTTTACGTCTGCCCTCCTAGGAGGATTATATTCGAAATGTTCTGAAATCGATTTTTAGGCACTCTTGAGTGTTGTGTATTTTACAGCAAGAATTTTATCGACATCTCTTTTCTTCTTTGAAATCCCACAGAATATGTGAAAACAAAATTTTGGGCTTTATCCTCCATAAATTACGAATTTTGGAAAATACACTCTAATCTAGAACCTACGCTATAAAATCCCACTCGTGCTAAATTTCGTGTTATTAGCTTCAGTAGTTTTGGCTAGGCAAAATATTGACATACGGAAAACACATAAAACTTTCCGGTAGACCAAACATTTATATACATATATATGCTTTATTAAACATTGTTCTTTCTTTTGAGTTAAATATCATACAGAATTCCAAACATTTATTCGCTGATGGATGACTGCCTAAAACAACAGGGTTAAATGAAAAATAATTCTAAATTTTAACTTTAGAATTCTTTTTAATTTAACATTGTTTTACATCCATGTTTTGTTGTTTGTTTGTTTTACGTTTTCCGATGCAAGCACTTTGATATAATTTCTAATTTTTGCAAATGCCTCGAGTAGTAGTTAAACTTCAGATATCAATTTAAAAGACATAGGAAAATTGACTAACGCTTCTGAATTTTCTCATCTTCAGTATAAATATTGCATATGAAAATCCTCATATATAGGCACATACATACAATTTTTTTTCTCTGCTCCTGAGCAGAAAGCCAAGATGAAATTTTTTTGGAATGTAGGGTTATTCCATCTTAACAACATATAAAAATTTAAAACATGTGTCTGTGATCAGACATGCCGAAAAAAATTCATGATGTTTTTTAGCAAATGCAGTTCTCATGCATAAACTATAGAAGATACGCAAATTTCGATAACATTTTTGGAATCAGCGTAAAAAGTTACTCCTAGAAATAAATTTTCAATTCAGTAACTTTTACAGGTAAGGAGTTATTTAAGGAATTGAGACAAAAGTTGGCGCATCTTGCAGAAAACTTAAAAATTTGCATAATTAATTTCTCGGTAATTAATTATCGTAGAACCTTCAAAATTGAGATTTGTCGATGTCTTAGCCTATAAATCATCTGTATAAAATTTGAGAAAAATCCGAGAAGGTGTGGTGAACTGTACTGTTTGATCTGACGTGGAATGACCCTCAGTGTTTTGCTAAGACTCAGCTGAAAAAAGGTTTTCTGTCTTTTGCTGCACTAGTGAATTCGACGAACTAATTGGCTCGAACGAGAAGTGAGGGAGAGAATAAAGACACAGAATATATGTTCTAGCCCAGCGTTTCTCAGCCCAGCGTATTCGCGCCCCCCGCAGAACGTTTGCAGGGGGGCGAGAATAAAAGGTTGAGAACTGCTGTTCTAGCCCATTCTAACGAAAACAATAGTTGTTTTTTTTTTGTCTGGGAAGGTTGAAAGTTTTTAGCTTTATTTGTTACTGTGTCCATGTGTTATTGGATATATGATTTAACCGTTTTGAAACATGGAGCCCCGTTATTATCCAGTTTGCGTCTTGCTTGAAACCTAGTTTAACACATGGAAAGAAGATGGTAAACGACAACCATTAAAAGAAAATAGACCGACACCAAAATTGTCCATTCATAAGAAAAAGGCAGGTTCGTCTCAGCATGGTCGTAGCTTCCATTCATCATGATATGCACTATTCTCGTGGCTATGGAGCAGTTTTTATTTACAAAAAAACATGTTTTGTTGGCCGTGTTTAATCGTTGAGATAAAAAAAAGAGCGTTTGGAATGGTACTGGATAGGATGGATTAACCACCATCACACGAGCATTTAAAACATTCTTTTAAATTTAAGGAGTTGATAAGAAGTGGGAGCTAAATTGCTGAAGCATTAAAAGAAAACTCTCGACTTTATATTGCTGAATTTATCAAGAAGGTTAGACTGAATAGACGCATCATGCAATTACCCGTCAAAGCAGTATTGTTTTTAAGTAAACAAGAACTGGCATTAAGAGGACATGGCGAGCGAGAAAATTCTTTAAACATGGGGAATTTTAAAGAGCTTTTAAAATTAATGATATCTGAATTAAAACAACGTCTTTTTATGAGGACATCACTGACTGATTCGCAAGTTTAAAAGAAAGGAGGATTGATTTGGCTTATAAAAATTAAGTAAGTTTCCTTTTTTTTTTCTTTTCTTCTCAAGTTATCATTACAAAAGAAAATTCTCAGGAAACTTCGAATCAGACACGGATTAATGCAATTTTGAGGATAGGAGCGGCTGGTTGAAATTTATGTCCATTTTATGGAAGTAAAATAGGATCTCTTACATTTTTTATGTAATTTCTTTTTTTTTTAAATCCTAGGTGAGGGCTTAATCCGCCACTTTTCGAATTCAGTAACAAAGATTTTCCATTCCTGTCCGGAGGAAGGGGGGGGGGTCATATGTTTCCGGCTCCACTAACATTTTTGACCACGGGCCGCCACTGTTTCGGAGATAGCCACGGAAAACTCCGAACGGTTAGGCCGGGAGATGCGACCTGGTTTTGAACCAGGCACCTTCCGCCTACCAGTTTAACGCGCGAACGTGCGCAGCCACTCATCAGGCTGACGAACAAGAGGAATGAACTCTAGAAACTCGATATCAAAGTCATTGGGAACCAGCAATGATGGGCGACTACTGCTGGTTTCTAAAGAAAGAAAATTTTACGCCACATAAAAGAAGAATACATAATTTCATTGTAATTAATTAATGTTCAATGGTATGATATTCTACTTTGTTTCAAATATGTATATCATCTCAATTACAAAAGCATTCCATGATAAAGTAGTGAAACTAACAATCAAAAAAGGTGTGTTTAAAATGCTTTTTCAAATCCTTTCAATACTGGTAAGATAGTCATTTAAAAAAAAAAAAAAAAAACTGTACGTGCTATTTTTAGAACTATTGTTTTTAAATTCGACTCTTAGATGTCCATAACAAATTTTGAAAACTTGCAAAATTTGTTATAGACAGCTAAGTCCATTTTTTTAGGAAAGAAAAGTAAATTTTTGTCGACTAGTGTTATTCTTTGTTTGCAATAATTTATTTTTCTTCTTGGAAAAAAAAAAATAAAAAATGTAAGACATTTAAAAAATCTGGGTTAAGTTTTACTTTTATAATATTACATATTTCAATAAAAGTATGCAAAAAGGAAAATATTTCTTATAAAGGTGGATGTAAAAAGATGCTATGCAGAAACTTTTAGCGGAGATCCGGAATCCATGAAGTTCAACTCGTTATGTATATTTCTGTGTAATGGAATCTTACAATGCACGTGTAGTACCTTAGTACGGTAGGGAAAAATTATTTCTTCTATTAGCTGCAAAATATAAGAAACTAAGCAGGTTTTCCCTCCCCTAAAACTCATTGTCCCCTGAGAGGTGTGAAGCCGAACCCTTCCCTTTCTTAATCTGGATATCAAGTTTCCTGGTCAAACATGGACACTCTCTTTACCTTCACTTTGGGGGTCTTGCTGACAGGTAGTGATCGATGGTGTTCTACCTCACCTCCGAATGGGTAATTATTTTTCAGCCATTCCGTGGATAAACCCTTCTATTGCATAGCAGTGAGCGATTATAGCAAAGCAGTCCGACTAGCCCGACTGCACGTCAAGTTGCAGGGAGAAATAGATGCTTGCTAAAGCAGTCCGACTGCACTCCAAATCGTAAGGGAGCACTTGTGCTTTACATTCCCCAGCGTCTCGTAATGCTCAAGAGGAAAGTGAGGATTACCTCTTTCGAGTGTTAGGCAGCATACGAAGAACGTGGAACGCTAGAAGAACGGACAGCATGCACTTAATAGGGAGTTTTTGCATAGCGTATTTTCCTCCGTTAACGGTACCGCTATCCGCTAAACTGGTTTTTGACCATACTGCGCATGCTCACGTATACCGGGCGGCAGCATAACGTTAACGTAACCCGCTATTTCTCCAAGGTTAGCGTATCCCCTAACCGTAAACGCTATCGAAAACAAGCTGGCGGCCAAATAAGTGTGATTTAACATTCTTAATAAATATAGCCGAAAAAGGAACGAAATTTACTATAAAAGTTTACTTATTAGTGCTATAGGAGTTTTTAGCTCGAAATCTTGAAGATTCGTCGATCTTTAAATTCTTGCATCGTTCATTTGGTATCGCCATCTAGTGTCGGGAAAATAAATTGCTTTTCCAAAGGATTTTTTTCCCTCCGTTTTGCATTGGTAGAAAATTTCGTTTAAAATTTTAAACAAAATGAATTTATAGAATAATGAAATCCTCAGAAAATAGTTATAATCAAATTGAAGCAAAATTTTTAATTTAAAGCAAAAAATCTATTTAGACGTATGTTTTTTCTTTTGATTATTTGAATAACTTTAGGAAAATACTGTTAAATTTTTAACGAAATTAGTTTAAAAAAATAAAAATCCAGGTTTTTATAATTATTTTATTAAAATTACCAGTTTTTCAACAAACCTTGATTTAAAAAAAAAATTGTAGACGAATTAAAAATTCAGGTTTGTGAAGGTGTGTTCGCAGTGGGTTTAATTTATTTATAAATATTTTGTAGATTCTTACTGCTCAAACAAATGCTCCATGCTAGTGGTTGGTACTGCATTTGAAAAAAAAATAGCTTATGGGGATTTTAATTATTTTAAAAACTAATTTCGTGAAAAATTCAACCGTATTTACCTAAACTGTCCAAATACACAAAATATTCAAAAAGAAAAAATACGTGCAAAAATAAACAAATAAGAAATTTTTATTTTAATTTTTCATTTGCTTAAAATAAAAAATTATGCTTTAATTTGTTTGAAACTATTTTCTGAGGATTTCATTAATTCTATAAATTCATTTTGCTTAACATTTTATACGATAAATTCTAAAATTAATGAAATGCTTTCCAAGGGGAAAAATCGCATAAAAAATTTATTTTCTTGCCACTAGATGGCAATACTGAAAGAAAAGAAGAATATAACGCAAAACCGTTATGCAAAAACTCTCTTTTTGTTAGTAGTTCAGATACCGCAAACTTTATACGGGCGCATGCGCTGTACTGTCCTATGACGTTTAACGTTAGCGTTACGGTGAGTGAAACCGCTATGCAAAAACTCCCTAATGTATGGAATAGCTGAGGGTAATGGACGAGCCGTTGCACGCATTTATCAAGAACGCTACTCAGACAGACGTCAACGATACCACAGTTTGTTTGAATGTCTGCATCAAAAGTTGTGGGAGTACGGGTCGCGTTTTCCCAAACCCTCAAGACTTCACGCACTTGGCGAAAACAGGAGCGCGCCAACGATTTGGCGGAAGAGAGGAGTTACGCGAGCTTGTAGTCGCTATAAGGTTGCAGTGCTAGTAAGACTGCCTCAAGAATTTATGATGTAATAACAGGCGCGCTTTTCTGATGTGTTTAAAAAATGTAATTAGTTTAATATATTGGTAGAATATGAAAAGTATATAATATGATTGTATATATAAAACATTTATTTATAGATAAAATTTAACTTATCGGCTCCGCAATTTTATCCTAGGCACTTTAAAATTGTTTATCGCATGTTCTTTTTGGCGCCATCTACTTTCTTTTGAGCGTAATTATCAGAATAGGTTTATTGATCTATTGCATTTAATAAACATGTCTCCGATATATTTAAAGAATGTAATTTGTTAAATAATAAATGGTAGAGTAAGAAATGTATATAATTATACATTCTGTATTATGTACATTTGTGTTTTTATCTGTAAAGCCATTCATTTACAGATAAAAACACAACTTAAATGCTTAAAACTTTTCTATAAGCACTTCAAAAAAATGCCTAATATTTTTAATTTGGTGCTACCGACGTTTTTTTTTTAATTTTTTTTTAACGGATTTGTCTTAGTAATAGTAGATTTCTTAATTTTCTGTTGTAAGTTTAATTTCTAGCTTCATATTGAAACATATAGTTATTTTTTCCTTATTATTCAAAACTGAGAACATGCAAAATAAGTCAATATTTCGTTATCAAGCGTAATGAATTCACCAAGAAATTTTTTTAACTAATCTTCAATAATAAACTATCATTTTTATATATTGAGAAATTTTACTGTGATAATTCCACTTTTTATCTATTTGATTGCCGCACAGCCAGCTGTCGTCAAAAAAGGGGTCTCTAGATCTGTGGCACGCGATGAACGTTTCGATCGTCCGCCCTCTTGCTGGTAGTTAAGTCGAGCGATGGCAACGGCTGCCCTTTTTTCAGCATTGGGAAAGGGTTGCGCCTCAAAGGGTTAACGCCAAAAATGCTCGAATGTGCAGCGAACACTTCGAAGAAAGCCATTATATTGATGACTTACAAAACAGACTTTTAGGTCTGCCTATAAGAAAAATATTATAATATAGAATAATATAAAATATTCAGCCTTCAGCTGAAATTAGTTTCCCCTCCGCTAAAGAGGTTTTTTGACAGAACCTTTTAATTTGTATTGGCAGCCATGTACAGGATGTATTTGCATGTAAATCAAACGGGGAGAAACCAACCGTTCTTCCAGTGGTGTCAAGTATTTTAAACAATCCGGTATTTCGGGGAATTCGAAGCCATTGCTTATAGCTAATTCTGGTATTGTCAATTTAATCAAACAATCGTAACATGTTTTGCAAAATTTGCCAATATCATCGATATCTTTGTAAAAGACTAGTTTTATAAAGTCCGTTGTCGCTCCTTTGGACAGTAAAGTTGTTTTGGAATGGGTTCTTATTGACTTTTTGAACCACAGTCGATCACAACAATAGCATTTGTGGATTGGACCATCAGCAACAGCTTCGAAAAATTTCTCAGCTAATTTACGAAATTCTAGTTCTTCACACCTTACATTTAGATCAGTATCTGTTCTTGGTCTTTTCGATGGTATATCTAGACAGAGTCGTAAACGTTTTCTGTCTTGTCTTCTGGATTTGGATTCCGCTTCTTGAGCACGAAAATCTGGATCTTCCCTTTTTCTTTGCATAAATAGACGGTTAGTTTCACGATGACTTTCTTCCGGATTAGACAACTGGCGAGGACGGCCAGCGCGGCCTTGAACAACAGTCCCGGGTATATTCTTCTGATATTTAACGATGTAATACTGAACAGTAGAGCGTGAAATACCAAGCCTACGAGCTATTTCACACTGATCCCGCAAAAATGAAAATTTTAGAAATGCCACGACAGAACACCACCACTTGCTCCGAGGAGGGACAAAAGTTTGAACGCGACTCTGGAAACAAATCCAAGTTCTGAAAAATGAAATCGGAACCTCGGGAACTTGACAGCCAGTCGCAGACGCTCTGACAAAATCTTACAGTTTCCCCTTTTGTTTCATCTGACGTTACTTTGAAATTTTTCAAGTATCCATTATTCCAATCATGTGTCGGATCTTGGTGTGTTTCAAATTTCCGTGAGATCTGTAAGATTTTATTTACTATCAATTATCATCCACGACTTTTTTCGTCTGCCAAAAACTATTACCCTCTTTAGCGGAGGGTAAAAAGATTCCTACAGTTAATTTACCTTCTTTCAAATTGGAAGAAAAAACAAATCCTAGATCGGAAAGGCAAAAAAAAGAGGAAAGATACGGAAGATGCTTTCAGTAGACTAAGTATAATTTAAGTCCTAAGAAAATACGATCAGAAGATACAATAAATGATGATGATGAAGTAAACTTGAATGAAAGTTCAACGAAAGACAGTTGTAAAAACTGTGATGCACTGGAAGAAGAAATCAGCAGTTTAAAAATTGAGTTAGAGTGTGCAAGAAGGAAATTAACAATATTAAAAAATAAAAATCGTCGTTCATTTAAAATCATGGCACAGAAATTAAAAAGAACCCTTCTGTATAAAAAAAATAAAACATCTGAAATTGGAAAATTAAAAAGGAAAGTATGCATCCTGGATAAAGAGAACAGAAAATTAAAGAATCTAAACGAAAAATCTTTTTACTTTATTAAAAGATTATAGAAAGTACTTATATAATTGTTTTGCACCTTAAAAAATTAGTTAATAAAGTAAAACAATAAAATTAACTATTTACATTAAATCTTTTTAAAAATATCAGCTTTAAGCATTATTAGAATCGACTTTACAGACGAAAAGAAAAAATTAGTTTTTGTGTTTTTATCGGCGATCTTCCATTGGTCTTTCATTTCAAAAAAAAATTATCATCTTCAACACTTTTAATAAGACGGTGAAAAGTTTCTAGTCCTATTACAGCATCCGGAAAACTAAGAATTTCTGCAATCTCTTATTCAGTTTAGCTCATTTCTTAATTTTCTGTAACCTCATAAATTTCATGCACTGTTAGCATTTCACTGGCCAATGCCATACTTTTTCAGTCCTAAAAATTGATTTTTCAAACAGTAATAAGAAAGGGAAAAAGTTAAAAACAAAACAAAACAAAAAACGAAAGTCACATGTAAACGCGCTCTGATTGTAAACTTAGAAGTGGAAAAAGACTTTTTAAGCAGGAAAGTGTTTGGAACGAAACTTTTTAAACGGAATTTCCCCATTGTAAGAACGGAATTTTCACATTGTAAGAATAGGAAGAAATAGGGAACCGCAAATAAGAACTTTTTAGGCGGGAATTTTTTAAATGGGTTTTACTGTATATTTTTTAACATTTAAAATTTAAACACACACACACACATATATAAAGAAAGTTGGTGCATAATGTTTTATTTTGAATGATTCTTTTCTTTCTTTCTTTAGAAAACAATCCTATATTCATTATCTCAAAACAGAAAATCTGGTTTCTACTTGAATATATTTTTGAGAGCCTATGTATATTATATATTACTAATAGAAAGGGATTCACAGAAGCAATTGTTTTAATTTTTCCTAAAAATGTATCACACTAAATCTAAAATGTCATAGATAACATTTTAAGTGAGAAAAATCTAATAAAAGTCATTGAGAAAACATTATCTCCACGACTTCTCCCCTGTCTTCACATCTCGCAGGCGATTGACCCAGCCCTTGTGATTCTATAGCCCTGATGAGAGGGTGGCTTTCGCAATGCACGTCTCTCTTCCGCCAAACCGTTGGCTCCCTCCTGTTTTCGCCAAGTGCGTGAAGTCTTGAGGGTTTGGGAAAACGCGTACGGGTCATCTAGAAGTGGCACGACAGTGAGGGAGGCCACTATCGACTCGTTCGGCGGTTACGGAAGAACGCGTGTCGGATGCGGTGAAGAATAATCCGAGGACGAGCATAGTTACCTTTGCTTTCAAGTAAGAATGTCTCGTAACAGTGTCCAGCATGCTTTGAACGTCGAATCTTTCCGTCTTCAAAGGAATTGGTTATTGCTCCCCGATGACTGTCTTGAAAGTGTGCATTCCACACAGAGGTTTCTGCAAGAAAATGCCCTTGATGTGAATTTGCCAGCTTATGTATTGTTGACTGGTGAGGCCACATTCAGCAGGGAAGAGGTATTGAATCAGTCCAATCAGCATTTCTGCGGGCTCATCAAAACCCCCACGGTGCGTCAGAACACCGCTTCAAAGTTAATATGTGAGAGGGTTTTTTCGGCGACTGTTTAGTCGGGTCGTACCTTTTATCATCCCGATTGAATACTGTGAATTACTCGATCTTTTCTGGAGCAGGTTCTTTCTGGCTTTCTTGACGATGTTCCACCAAATGTGAGACACACGATGTGGTTCCAACATGATAGGGTGCTTCTCATTTTGGACTGGATATTCGTAACCATTTGAACGGGTCATTCCCGCATCGATGGATTGGGCGTGGTAGACCGGTTCTTTGGCTCACCGAATTTATGGAGCTTTGATTTCTTCTTGTGGGAAGCCATCGGAAGTTTCGTGTATCAGGATCCAGTTCAGTCTAAAATGGATCTCGCAAATCTAGCCTGCACAGCTTTACAATCAAAGTAAAACCCGGTGTGTTCGAACATGTCTGGAAATCAATATCAGTAGGTGTCAAGCATGTTTGACGTCTAATGGTATAAACTTAGCATGTGTTATAATATTCGAGATGTCGTACACCATTTGCATTCACAGTCGAATAAATGTGTCAAATGAATCATTCTCTTTTCTCCATACCCATTGTCTACCTCTGCTACCACTTACTCATGACATTTCCGGGCATTGGTTCCAATGAGGCAAGCCTCCCATTCCCCTTCAGAATTCTCCTACACAGCATCACCTGATGACATAGGATGACGTTTGCGTGCATAGTTCCAATGCAATTCTTAATCATTATGATGCTTTATATATCTCTCCTAGAAGTTTTTAGCAGCATTTATGGGACATCCTGCCCCTGAAAACTATTTTTTTTACATCGTCACAAATTTTTAAAAAAAGTGAAAAATTACTAAGAAACTAATTTACCAATTACCTTAAAAGAGAAATAATCTAGCGTAATTTTATTCATGCACTCTATAATTAAGGAAATGAATACTGCACTTAAGAATTAAACTTATTAACTACCGAAGCAAGCAATGATCACACTGTTACTATTTTATGCAGGTCACACACTAATGCGAAATGCTCTTCCATAAATACGAAAAGGTTTTTTACCAGTGACATCCAAACACGAGCATAAAAATAAATGCATTTTTATTATAGTTTTGAGTACGTTCCGTTTATTGTCCTAAAAAAGGAAAGAAAAAAAAATCTGTTGAGGAAGTATATTTCCAGGTCAAAGAATCAGGAAGAGAGTAATTTCTTTTTTTGTACGCACGCTTCAGTAGAGGTATGCATTCAGAAAGCAAAATAGATAAAGACACAGTACTATTTACTTTAAAAATAAATAAATACATGTTTAACATTTATTTTGTGCTAAAGCTTTCCTCCAAATTTTAGTTACTTTTTCTCATTTGTTTTGTTGTTTACTTTTTTTAACGAAAATGAATTTTAATTTCTTTACTTGAAGGCATAATACATTAATATCACGTAAAATATATACATCATTATTTTTTCCTCATTTGCAGTAAGCGCACCAGTTTCATGTAAGTGAGACAGCACATGCATTCATCTATTATGATGGGGAAAGGATGCAGAATTTCATTAAAAATTACTAATTTGGATTTTAACATCTAGGTCATTCCACTTCAAATCAAACAGAAAATTGGAAAAAGTTCACTACGCCATTTCAGATTTCCCTCAAATTTTGTGTAAATGATTTATAGGCTAAGATAACCACAAATCTCAATTTTGCCGGCTCTACGATAATTAATGACCGAGAAATTAACTATGCAAATTGTTTATGTTTTCTGCATTTTTCTCTGAATTTCTTAAATAATTCCTTACCTGTAGAAGTTACTGAAGTGAAAATTTGTTTCTAGGGGTAACTTTTTAAGCTGATTCCAAAAATTTCCTCCAAATTTGAGTATCTTCTATAGTTTATGCATGAGCATTGCATTTGCTAAAAAACATCATGAATTTTTTTCGGAATGTTTGATCAGAAGCACATGTTTTAAATTTTTTATATGTTGTTAAGATGGTATGCCACTACATCCCAAAAAAATTTCACCTTAGCTTTCTGCCCAGAAGCTGAGCAAAAAATTATTAAATTTTCATGTGAATTTTCGTATATTGGTCTAGTAATATGGTTTAAAGAATGCGTTCAGGAAGTACATATGCAATAATAACTTCATTCGTCAAACTAATCTGTGTGGCAAAGCCAGCTCTCCTGCCCACTAAGCACTTAGGGGGAGGAAAAGCACTTAGCGGCATGCTTTGTGAAGGTCGACGATGTCTGGAAGGTTCGAGATGGATCGGATGTCACGCCCTTCAAGCAGGTGCGTGGAGGCTGACGACTAGCGGCACCTGGGACGGAGGAACCCCACGAGAAGGACAGATGATTTTTGGACAGTGAAGAGGTTGGTCATCGACTGAGAAGGGAACTCGCTCACGAGTCGAGCGGGGACTGAAATGCTAAAGGCCAGGGAAAGTCTGTTTCCCACAAATTTCCTGTCTGTAATTAGTAAATATCTGTACATAGTCTTACCACTGTAAATAGCTTAAATATATTATTTATCCAAGAGATTATGGACTTTATTTACTTGTTATTATCACGACTGAGAAGTGTAAGTTTTCCGGACCCACGTGGTCGGGGGAAAAATGGGC
The DNA here is from genome assembly GCA_038373885.1 of Cheiracanthium punctorium. NCBI lineage: Eukaryota > Metazoa > Arthropoda > Arachnida > Araneae > Cheiracanthiidae > Cheiracanthium > Cheiracanthium punctorium. The sequence continues at coordinate 37,359 of JAWZYV010012135.1, read as the reverse complement.
TGTGGCTGAGTGACGACGCCACATCTCCATTATTTTTCAGCACCCACCGCAAACGGTCAGATAGTGCACAGTTGCCAGCAGCATAAAAGGTTTCATCTTTTGATGCGGTGAAGTCATCAATGGCTTTTCGTACTTCCTCCGCTGTGGGAAAGTGCACTGAAGACAAGGCATATTTCATTGACCGAAATAAATGATAGTCTGAAAGACTGTACGCAGGGTGCTCTAAAACTCCCCAGCCAAACTTTACTATCAGTAAATGGACGTTTAGGATAGATTTCCTGCTTCAGTCGCAGCAATTGCTGTTTATAGCGTTCATCAGTTACACTTTCACACCGGGCTGCAACAGCTTGTAATACAGTACACCTTTCATATCCTTCCCGCTGATCTGTGAGCTATCTGACCGTTGGCGGTGGGTGCTGCAAAATAATGGTCATTAGTTTAACGAATGAAGGTATTATTGCATATTTATTTCTTTGACAAGCTCTTTAAAACATATTACTAGACCCAATATACGAAAAGTCACATGAAAATTTATTATTATTTTTTGCTCAGCTTCTGAACAGAAAACCATGATGAACATTTTTTTGGAATGTCATGGCTTACAATCTTAACAACATACAAAAATTTAAACCATGTGCTTCTCATCAAGCATGACGAAAAAATTTCATGATCTTTTTCAGCAAATGCAATGTTTATGCATAAACTACAGAATATACTCAAATTTTAATAAAATGTTTGGAATCAGCTTAAGAAGTTACTCCTAGAAAGAAATTTTCATTTCAGTAACTTCAATAGTTAAGGAGGTATTTAAGAAATCCAGAGAAAAAATGACTTATCTCGCACATAACTTAAAAATTTGCATTGTTAATTTCTCCGTAATTAATTCTCGTAGAACCTGCAAAATTGAGATTTGTGGTTATCTTAGCCATAAATCATCTTCATAAAATTTGAGGGAAATCTAAGATGATGTGGTGAACTGCACTGTTTGATCTGACGTGGAATGACCCATCTGGATTTCTGCACGAAAAACGGTAATTAAATGTTTGTAAGAGCACTAACGACCAAAAGAACGAAACGTATTTAACGTTTAAAACTTTAACGTTGTAAACGTTTTTAACGAAATATATTTAGCCACATACCGGGTGTCCAGAAAAGGACTCCCTGATTTCAAAATTAAATATCTCGAAAACAAAGATCGATAGAGGAATGCAGTAAACGATATGTTTATTGTGAAAGCTGTAAGAATTTTATACCACAGTTTGAAATAATAGTTACAAAAGCTGCTAACAGATGGCGCTGTAATCGCCATACGTAATGCCTAGTATAAATAGTGATCCGAAGCCCAGAGTGATCAGTTCCACTAATGAAGCGTGAAAGGAGGTTAGCGTACCGAAGGAAGAGATTAAAACCATGTACTCCATTGAACAACGCGTTTTATACAACAGGTAGTACAGGTAGTACGCGAGTACAACAGGTTAAAAGAGAGTCCTACGGCAACAAGGCGCAGTTTTCAAGCAGGACTTAAGTTCCAAAAGGACCCGATGCGAAAACCGGGAATAATTCGGTTAGCGGGTGTCGGCTATTTTTGGCGACTTTTTTTTCTGGCCAACACCCGCTACTTGGCGCTTTTTTTTGTCGCCAAATTTTTCACGTGTGAAACACCATTTTAGAATACGATAAAATAATACAACATGTTGAGCACTGTCAGGAAATACAAATTACTTTAACACATTAAAATTCCACAGATATTCCACTTAAAAAAAAAACAATAAAACAAAATACACCATCCATACTTAACACTAAAAATTGTCAGCAAATTCAGTAACAGGCAATTAAAAATGAGCAAAGAGTAAACCACTTTTAACTAAAAAAATTTCAGAATATTAAGCAATCTAGTTCTACAGCTATGTAAACTATGCAACCAGTGGACCGTTTTTAACTAAAAAAACCTCAGTGGATTCAGCAACCTAGTTGCACAGCTATGTAAACTATGCAACCAGTGGACCGTTTTTAACTAAAAAAACCTCAGTGGATTCAGAAACCTAGTTGTACAGCTATGTAAACTCGGCAACCAGTGGTCCGTTTTTAACTAAAAAAACCTCAGTGGATTCACCAACCTAGTTGTACAGCTATGGAAACTAGGCAACCAGTGGTCCGTTTTTAACTAAAAAAACCTCAGTGGATTCAGCAACCTAGTTGTACAGCTATGTAAACTGGGCAAACACTGGCCCGTTTTCAACTCAAAACAACATCAGTGCATTAAATAACCTAGTTATACACCTCATATAAAGTCACTATATGAAAACATAACAACATCAAATATCCATTTACAATTCACATTGAAAACCTTAAGCAATTGCAAAAATTCTTTAAAAAAAAAACACTTACCTTTATTTTAAGAAACTCTTCAAAAATATCCATAACACATCAGCTAATAACATAACACCAAAACACTTCCTGTTATTTAACATTATAATCACGCCCTCCTTCAAATAAACACACACTTCCTTTTTAAACAACAACATAATATTCACTACACTTCAAATAACACAACACATTTCCAAATACATCTTGTATTCCCCGTAAATAACTCAACAAACACCAAACAAGAAATGACACATCGAATTCAAATTCACCTGCTTTTCGGTTTACCGATTACAGTTAAATTGCCTAAACCAATCACAAAATTCCTTTACCAAACATCCTGGTATCGTTTAATGAACCCACCGAGCGTTTTATCATCAAAATACAGCATCATCCAACACCTCAACTCAATCTACACAGGTTACAACAGACATCTGACTCTAACGCTAAAGTAAACAAACTTTCGACCCAACTCCAAGTTTGGCGACTCATCACCGCTTGGCGACGACACCCGGTAACCGAAGAATCCCCCGAAAACCGTTCGTACGCTCTTCGCCAAATTTCAACGAACAGGCAGCGTAACTGATGATCTAGTGGGGAATGTTGGCCGCAAGAAAACTGCAGTTACGCCTGCAAATGTCGTCACAGTTTCTGGAATTATTCAGCAAAATCCAATGTCATCCGTCCGTAGAATTGCATCTGAGACTGGTTTGAAGCGTTCCAGCACGCATAAAATACTGAGAAAGAGCCTACACATGTTTCCATTCAAAATTCAAACTCACCAGGCCATACCCGTACGAGCTGTGCAACAAAGGGTTGACTTTGCTAATCAGATGCTCACAATGATTGATAGTGAAGGATTTGATGTTGGCTGCATCTGGTTTACAGATGAAGCACACTTCCACCTGAATGGATTCGTGAATAAACGGAACTGGCGATTTTGGGTTTCCGAAAATCCATATTGGTGTGAAGCGAAACCCCTGTATTCTCCTAAAGTTACTGTGTGGGCTGCAGTGTGCAGCAGAGGCATTATTGGCCCTTTTCTCATTCGAGAAACGGTCACTAGTTATCGTTACGTTGCAATTTTGGAACAATTTGTCGCCACACAGCAAGTGTTAGAGGATCGACCACGTACTGAATGGTTTATGCAAGATGGAGCCCGACCACATCGTACCGAACAAGTGTTTCGCTTTCTTGATGAATACTTCGGGAATCGAGTCATTGCTTTAGAATATCCCAAATTTACTGGTGCAGGCATGGATTGGCCTCCATATTCGCCGGATTTGACTCCCTGTGACTATTTTTTGTGGGGCACATTGAAAGACATTGTCTACCCGAAGCATCCCGCCACGCTGAACGAGCTTGAATCGGCGATCTGTGTGGCATGTGAATCCATTTCTGTTGAGACACTACGAAATGTGATGGCAAATTTCATTCTTCGTTTGCGCCACCCGTGTAGTGCCAATGGTGAACATTTTGAAAACATTGTGATGTGATTTTTTGCAAAGAATGTTTTCATACGATTATTTCATTTATGTATGCTGATAATGAGCTGTACAGCGCCATCTGTTAGCAGCTTTTGTAACTATTATTTCAAACTGCTGTATAAAATTCTTACAGCTTTCACAATAAACATACCTTTTACTGCATTCCTCTATCGATCTTTGTTTTCGATATATTTAATATTTGAAATCAGGGAGTCCTTTTCTGGACACCCGGTATGATCAGTGGCATATACAAACTGATTACTTTTTGTATTATAGGATTTACACCTTCCTCTCTGACATCTCTTGACGCTATTTCAAATGAATATTAATACCTTTAAATTAACGATGATTTTTTTTTCTCTTAAACCGGAATGTTAAGACCAAGATATCCTTTGCCATTAAAAGATAGAAGCAAAATCTTAACTAGATTATTGTACTTATGCTTTCCTTATGCATGAAAGAAACGGCTTCTATTGGTTATATTCTATTATAAGTGAAACAAACTGCTTATTTTTATTGAGAGGGGGGGGGGGGAAGCTTAATAGTTAGGTTTTTAAATCAAGCAAAGCAATGACTGTAAACACTTTCAGATAGCAACCTAAATGTTATTTACTGGTAATAACATAACATAAATTTAAATTAGCTCAAGTATTCGAAGATGTAAATGTTTATTTAATCTTAATATTTGGTATTTAAAATTAAATTAATTTCTTTGAGTTGAAACTTGTGAAAGAATATTTACATTAAATAGCTTTGTTTATCTCTTTCATAACTCAAGATGGTTAAACTGTATCATTACAATTCCAAGTTTAGTTATTAAATAGTAGTAACTAATTATAGAGGGTTTAAGTGTTTCTGCTATGCTTTATGCAGGACCGTCGCGGATGTGTCAGGCGCCTTTGTGCAAACACCGATTTAGCGCCCCTACATAAAAAAAATTCAGTCTTCAAAACAAAATTATCATTTTACAATTCGATGTACTTATTCAGTTGGAAAATATCATAATTAAACCGAGTCTCGGGAGGTGGCGCCCTTATACATATTCAGTTTTTGAAACAAAATTATGATTTTACAATACCATATATAGTATTCAGTAGAGAATATACGGCATTGCTCTGGACTCTAGTGTTCGATGGATACACGGCACTGCCGAAAATTCACCCAGTGCATGCGGTATACGTGCTCGTAAAGTCAGGGGAACCAAAAACACTGTGATAGGTAGCTAACAGTTACCATGCGGAGATCAGATTTGCTTCCCTCTAGACTAGTCTTTTGCAGAGTTCTAGTGATATGGAATTCATTAAATTCAAGCGTGGACTTGGGAAGTATCTCAAGGGTTTGCTTGTTCTTTACATAAAAAAAGGTGGACTAAAGCAGGGGAGGGGAGAATAAAGTGTCTTTTTTTTCAACAATAAATATAGAGCACTGCTATAATGTTTAACGAGTGAATGCGCTTTACAACTAGTAGAAAGCTAACTTTGGTATAACGTTTCCGATTTACACAGAGAAACAGGACATTGACTCAAAAGTAATGAGAAATCCTTAAATCTAAATAAAAAGCATGAGAATATTTTAATTTTATAAGTGTACTGTTTGTTTATAAATAAAGCAATATAATACAAGGAAAACTACAAACAACAAGTTTTAACATATCTAATAATTTCAAAAATTGTCCATATTATTTGGAAGCATCGATTATTGAAGCTTCTTTTGTTTATCCATATTTACATAAGATAGGTTTGAAATTCAAGTGACCGGTTTCAGCGTAGAAGATAATGGCAGTTAGTTATTATAATTTAATTTCAAGAACAGTCAATACCGTAGCCAGGAAAAAATTTCAGGAGGGGTTTTCAAGTTTTATGTATCAATGTGGCAAGTTTTAAATACCCTTTTATAAATAGTAATACATGTTCCTGAAAATTTTTGAACCCACAACCACCCCCTTGGCTACAACCTTGAGTGCATGTTTTAATAAAAAGTCAAACATTTCAAAGGGCTGATAAATTTAACTTTCACATTGACAACTCAAATGGAAAGTGCAGTATCTTATTGCTACAATATGGAAAAATGGAAAAACAAAAAAAGTAAAAAGAACATGGCTTATGTATTTTATAAAATTAAATTCTGAGTTTTGTTTTGAATGTAAAAGATTTGGATTAAGGGAAAAAAAACACTTTTCTATAACAGAATTTAAAAATTTGCGCACTGTTCAAAATGTTCAAAGGCATGGTAATTCATTAATAAAATGTTTAAAAGCATGGTACAAAATAAAAAATACGTATGATTAAAAATTATGGCTTTATCAATAAAGACGAAATAATTCGTTTAATGTTGGGGGAAAAACGTTGTAGGTCAATTGTTGAGTTAGATCTTTCTGAAATTATAAAACAGTTTGCTCAAAGAAAACCCGGAAGTCACATTATAATGTCTAAAATTCTTTTAAAAAATTAATATCCTTAAACGAGTACTAAAATTTTGCCTGCATATCTAAAATTTGTTAATGTGCCAAAAAAGATATATTTACAGTAAAAATATTTCTTCGGAAAAGTAAAAAACTTAAAATTTCAACAATAAATTTAATTATTTGATAATTATATCTGGAATTGGTTGGAATAAGCTGGTTTCGTTAGAGATTTTTTTAAAAGGCACCACTAGTATTATTTATAGAGAAACTTTCCTAGCTTTTGCACTAGCAAACCTTTCCATTATGTTATTACTTTATCATAATTAAAGTATGTCTACTTTATCTAAGTCTTGATATTCTATTGAAATGATTCATAAATTTGGCAATAGCTCTTGGCTCATTGATGATCGTAAATAATTTTTAATAATTTTTATTTTGGAAAACCTTCTTTCTGCGGAAGCGACTGTAACTGGAAGTGATAAGTATATTCACAACGAGGTTGCAGTATTTGGAAATGTGTCAGTTAAATTATTATTGTAAATAAAAGTTAGTACGTCCTTTGCCGTCATAGTCTTGGCAAAACACAATGTGGCGATATTAGTTCCTCGAAAAGAAATTTTCCATCTATATCATCAATCAATTTTAAATATAAATCTTTGCAGTGTTTTAAGATTTCTTTTTCACCCCAATCAGACAACATGTTTATTTGTGATAAGTTTAACCATATCGTTATATTCCTCTAATACTTCGAAAATTGTTGAATTAACAAGATTGTTTATGACGAATACATGTAATAATAATAATAATCCTTCGAATTATCTTCGAACAATTCTTTTGTTTAACGTTACAGAAACTGTCAGTTTAACCCTTTCTTTTCCATAATTCACACAAGAGAAGGCGTAATTAGTGTTGAATACATAGGTTTGATTTCAAAAATATAAAAAGTGTTATTAAAATGAGTTATTCGAATGTCAATAAAATTAATTATTATTTTATTTTATAATTGTATCCAAGTATGCTACTCCTTACATCTTTTAAAAAAGTGTAGCTGTAAAAAGGACGAAAATAATTTACTACTCTATATACGGAGAAAAGTAAATTAAAGTTAATAGTAATTACATTAATTTTGAGTACAGTCGCGAATATAAAACATTTTTGTGTGGAAGGGTCTAATATTAAAGGAAAAGCTTATTTGACCTCAGTCCCGGATCTAGGGGGGGGGGGGGGGGGCAAGCCGGGGTCCCTGTCCTGGGCGGCAAGTTCTGGGGCGGCAAATTCAAGTCTGGTACTGTGATGCAGAAACATCACATATTTCCTTCCTTTTAAATACCTTTTCTTAAATTACTGTAATTTTATGATCAATTTTAATTATTGTATGGGTTTCCCTTTTAAGGTTTCGTTTTTTTAAAATTCATTCAAGAAAAATGGAGAGAGATCCTGCACATAGTCATGGATGCTATGTTATATCTTTCAACAAACTGTCTTGCTTTCCGTGCGTCTGATGAAACCCATATTAGTCTGTTTGCAGAGTACCCTCTGCCTAGACAAGGAATATTTTTAAATTTAATGTCTCTGCTCGCCAAACATAATCCAACTCTTAAGTATTAGTTAGAGCAGCATTTCTCAACCTGTGGGGCGCGCCCCTCAACGGGGGGCAAAGCGTTTGCAGGGGGGCTCGAAAAAAAAACAAAGAGCAAGTAGTGATGCATGTTTTTAAAAAATCATCTTATTTATTCTCATTTTTACTCAAAAATATATCGATTTTTGCTTAAAATGTTCATTCAAACTTATTTTGTAGAAAATTCGACTAAATGTTCATTGTTATAGATTAAAAAACTGAATGTATGCTGAAAAATGTGAGTGTGGGGGGCGCCACCGTAAGCTAGCTTTTTTTTTGGGGGGGGGCGACGTTATAAGGTTGAGAACTGCTGAGTTAGAGCTCCTAAAAAAGGGACAGGTATCATACTTCTCAAAGACAACTCAAAATGAAATTATTGACATAATGGCGAAAACAATTCGAAACAGCATTTTAAACGATAGCAAAGAAGCCAAATGCTACACAAAATGTTCGATTGCACTACAGATGTGTCGTATACAGATAAAATGAGTCAGGTGATTCGATATGTAAAAAAAATGGGGTGATATGTGTGAAATAAAGGAAACCTTCATAGAAGTTAGTGGAAAGACAGGAGAGTATATTTCCCAACGGATTGTGGAAAAATTGACACTTGATGGTTTGGATATTGGACAATGTCGTGGTCAATCTTACGATAATGGGTCTAAGATGGCCGGTAATTGTATAGGAGTACATGCCAGAATTACTGAAATGAATCATCTGGCCGAGTTTGTGCCATGTTTAGCTCATTCCTTAAATCTTTTCGGTGTGCATTCTGCCTCATCGTGTCCCGAGGCAGTTAATCTTTTTGGAATTATCTAGAAAGTATTTTGTTTTTGTTGGATCCACTACTCGATGGAATGTTATGAAAATTTTCACAAAAGCCAACTTAAAAGGATGCAGCCAGTCGAGATGGTCGGCAAAATATTTAGCTAGCCTTTCTAAATAATCCCCGAAATAAAATTTCACCCGAAATAGTATAATTCGTTGAAGAAATTCGAGATAATTCTCTGAATGTGGAATCAAAGTATGTGGCAGGACATTTGATACATGACGTGAAAATTTTTGAGTTTATCATCAATTTGACAATTTGGGCTACTATTCGTCGAGAAATAATTCGAGTAAATGTTGAAATTCAAAAAGAAGACATCATTCTCGCACTTCCATCGCATTAAGGGAAGGTCTCATCAAAATTTTACAAAAAAGAGAGACAATACTATGGAATATTGGATAGAACAGACTAAAATAGTAGCTGAAAAAGTTGAAGTTGAGCCTGTTCTGACAAATAAGCGAATTATAAAGCGCAAAAAGCAATTTGATGAATTGTGTGAGGACGAAACACGAACACTACAACCAATTCAGCTGTTTTCTAAGGCAACAAAGAGTGTATTTGACATGATCTTATCAGAAATTAAAACGAGAATTGACATCGCTACTATACTAAATTGAAAATTTGCATTTCTCAATGGTAATGAAATACTGAATATATCGACTGAAGAACTGCAAAAATATGGAGCAGATCTTGCACGCAAATATCAGCGAGATCTAAAAACTCATTTGAATTCTGCCTGGAACTCGCCATTTTTAAAGAACAAGCACCACTATTATTCGGGGACATAAGAAACGCTAGCGCTTTGCGTCTTTTGCAACAAATCTACACATATGATTTGCAAGATGCTTTTAACAATATTTGTATTGCGCTACGGATTTACTGTACGCTTCCGACCACATCTGCAAGTTGCGAACGAAGTATCAGCAAACTAAAAGTTATTAAAAACTATTTGCAATCATCGATGAGCCAGGAACGTTTATCAAGTCTCGCAGTTCTAGCAATCGAAAATGAAATAGCCCATCAAATTAATTATGATGATTTCATAGACTTATTTGTAGAACAAAAGGCTCGTAGAATAAAATTTTATTTTTCATGACTATATATATATATATAATTCTGTACATTGGATTCTCTTTTTACATGGTGCCAAAAGAAATAAAAAATTGATACAGAAACTGAAATTCGGATTTGCGAGTTGGGGTTGGGAGACATTTTTGAGCTTTTGCCCCACCTCGAAAAAATCCACGATCCGGCGCTGTTTGACCTAAACAAGTTGTACATTAAAGCAACCCTAAAGCACCCCCCTAAAGCAATGTAATTAGTTTTAGTTTGGTCTAATTTTTAAAAAAGCTTATTTTACCTATGCAAAATGCATAATAAAACAAAGTGTTACCATTTAGGATTTTTTAAATTTTATTTAATTTAATTTAATTATTTTTGGGGGGGAGGGGGGGTACAGCACTGTTTGAATATGTAGTGTAAAATACTACCTGAATCAAAACATATTTAAATATGGCTCGACTTGTTAAATTGTTGATCATTAGTGGATTCAGAAATGTTTGAAGAAGGGAGAGATAAGTATCAGAAAGAGTTTTTCCATTGTTGTGTCATCCCGCCCAATTCATTTTCAATCTTGAATCCAGGTTTATTCTGTCTGCTCTCACCATTGAAAAGATGCAATGGAGAAGACTTTCCTTCCCCCCTCAAGTCCTGCAGGTCGCCTCAAAGTGTGCTTTTTAGCCGGCGAGGGGGTCTACCTGGGGGGAACGGGCGAAGTACGTCGGGAGAGTAATCTCCTGGTAGGGCCACCCAAGGCGTGAAGGCCGTTCCTTTTTGCTCAGCTAAGGCCTGCAGTCACCGGAGCAAAGACAGTCTTCAACCCTTGGACTTGTCCAGGGTGCTCCTGGCCTGACCACCGGTCCAACTGAAGCTGCTCATTCCTTCCTCCATATGACTTAACATCTGCTCCCCTTTTAGTTATTGATTTTCTGTCGGTCAACAATCTATTGGAGTTGATCTGACTTATGTCAGATCTTTAAAGAGGATAAGCAACAACAACAACAACAACACAGACTTTCCTTCTGTGACCAGTTCTGGTATCCAGCATGAGTCTTTGAATGTTGCCAACGATTTTGTAATTGCTGGGTCTGGGTTAAGGCGGAGCATTCAATGACCCATGCCGGGAAGCAACACTGGTCACAGAAGGAGAGCCTTCTCCATTGCATTTTTTCAATGATGAGAGCAGACAGAATAAAACTGGGCTCAAAAGTGGGTTAAACTCCACAAATTTTAAATGTGCTCAAGGGAAGAGAGATCGCCCTTCCTTGGATCCGATACTTCGGATTTCAATTAATGTTTAATACGAATAAAGTAGAACGTATTTATGTATTTTAGCAAATAATTAACATTTGAACGCCAATTCATATTACTTTTCTGTTAGGTTGGTAAAGCACTTCAAATTTTGAACCCCCCCCTCTATGCAAGAATGCCTATACTAGTGTTTCTATGAGGGGAATGTTCTTATCAGGTTGTAAAATACTACAGAATGTCCTAGTACTAAAACAATACAAACTTCAGTATAGAACAAAAAAAAATAACTTTAGAAATACCTAAGGAAGGGCCACGATCTACTTTTCTACATGAGCACTCATTTATGTACCAGGCAACTTCGATTTGTAACAAATATAAAATGTAACTCTCTTTGCTTCCCTTTTGGGTCCATGTCCATTCCCAGATTTGTATTTGTCGTCATGGACTCCCCCATCACCCCCGCCCCTCCTAAGCCGTCAGTATAGTGAATAGTGTACTGAAAATTTTTGTATTATTTTAATACTAAAGTGCAGGAAAGCCCAAGATGAGCTTCTCCCACCAACAAATACAACAGTACTCCTCTCTGCAACATCTCAAGACCTCAGGCAGACGCCCATGAATGGGAAGGAAACTGAAAACGGAAAACGGTCATCCATATCATCACCATAGTATGGTATCACAAATCGGTAAATTTGATCTTGTGGATAGCACTGAAAGACTTGCAAGATGAAACCTGACCATACACTCCTAAATTTGCCAAAACACTGTAGGGGGGGCGGCTTTTAGCGGAGAAAGCACTTTCCCAGGTGTCTGCAATATAAACTTAAATAAAAAAATTTTATTTTTTCAATTTTTTTTTTCGAAAAATGTTATTTTTCGCTAAACTCTTCTTCAGTGCTCTCGGCGCCCCCTTTACCTACGCGCCTTTGAGCGGTACACAACCTGCACACCCACTAGCGACGGGCCGGGCTTTATGATAAATGTTCAGTTACGAATCTTTAAGCTCCAGCTAACCTAGCTGGAAATGGGCGTTAACGGCCGAATTCAGTCTTGTTGCATCACGTGCGATGACCTGATCCCACTTTCTTTCAGTTTATTTCTTAGTTCGCTGATGCAAAAACAGTCATTGGAAAGGTCAGTCTACCATGCTACTGAAAAGATGTTAGAAGATATTCTTTTAAATACCTGTCCACTGAACAATACTCGCTTCAGAGGAAACTTCATGCACTAGCCAACAACTTAGAACCAATATAATGTTTTTACATTACTCAAGCTTGTAAAGATTATTTGAGAAGCATCAAACTGATGAACAATTTTTTGACCATATCGAGCAAAAAATGAATACAGTGTGTAACAAAATTATAAGATCACTGTGGATTTTGTGATTTTTACTATAAATAGTATATATATATATATATATATATATATATATATATATATATATTAAATTAAAGTTTGTTGATGTTAATAAATGAAATATAAAATATATGTACATTCTATAACAAATAAATCGATGCACCAAGGAGGAGGTGTCCGATTGAGACGAAAATTGGTGGATAAGAAGACAATGTACAGAATAGTAAATGATTAAAATTTCAGAACAATTGAATAATTTATTTCAGAGTTACAGTAACAAGTTCAATAAGGTGTTGACCCGCCGCTAGCCTGGATACAAGCTGCCACACGGCATGGCATAGACCGATAAAGCTCCCGGATGATCTCCTGTGGTATTTCCTGCCAAATTCGCTCCAATTGTCGTACGAGGTCATTAACAGTCCGTGCCAGATGCAATTGCCTTTTCATCATATCCCAGACATGCTCGATGGGAGAGAGATCTGGCGATCTGGCAGACCAAGGAAGAGTTTGACAAGCTTGCAGACAGTTTAGGGCAACACGAGCCGTATGTGGTCTGGCATTGTCCTGCTTAAAAACCAGCCCAGGGCACTGCAAAAGGAACGGTAGCAAAACAGGTCTTAGGATGTCGTCCACGTACCGCTGTGCAGTAAGTGTACCTCTAATGACGACCAAAGGGGTCCGGCTGTCAAAGGAAATGGCACCCCAGACCATAATGCCTTGTTGAGGGCCGGTGTGGCGTGCAACAGTGAAAGCAGGATCCCCCCTCTGCCCTGTGCGTCTCCAAACACGTCTTCGATGATCGTCAGGGCACAGTTGGAAGCGGGATTCGTCGCTAAAGACTGTACGTCCCCAGTCGGCATCATTCCAACCTGATCGAGCCCTGCACCACTGTAATCTGGCTCGGCAGTGTGCAGGCGTGAGTGGCAGGTGGCGTAACGGTCGGCGCGAGTGTAGATTTCGCTCTCTCAACCGTCTGTAAATGGTCATGATGGACACTGGTGTTTGGGTTGAACGTCTGATGGTTGATAGAGATGAAGAAGGCGCTGTGACAGCTGATCGGACAATCACTCTGTCCTCACGATCTGTTGTAGCCCTAGGTCGACCGCTACCATCCTGACGCTGCACTCTGCCATTTTCCACCCATCCTTGCCAGCATCTTCGAATCGTCGCATCGCTTCGACTCAAATGACGATCGATTCTCCGATTAATCCAACCGGCCTCTTTTAATCCAATGATACGACCTCTGTCAAACTCTGACAGTTACTTGTAATGAGCACGAATCCTGCAGCGAGGCATTTTTTAAGTTGTTGAAAGGTCATCTGAATTGCAATCAAACCAAAAGTTTTAACAACCGTTGAAGAACTGCTCCTTATATACGTCTGCTGGATGCGTAGTTCCGATGCTCTAGAGATCAAACTATTCATTCATTGGACACCATATTTGAATAATTTCCATATCTGTTCAAAACATTCATGCATACGAAATTTCAAAGCAATCGGATGATTGTTTCTTGGTGCGTCGATTTTTTTGTTATAGAGTGTATTATTATATATTTTAGTTAAGAAATTAATATAGAAATTATATATTTTATCTTTATCTTTATCTATGTTCGGCCACCAAACGCTTGAACGTGCTAACCCATTACAACCGTCATGCCACAATGACCAGCATATGATTCATTTAGTACGAACTCACGGAATTTTCGTGGTACATAAGCACGCGTTCCCCGAAGAATTATTTATTTTTCAATCTACACTTCTTGTCTACATAACCAAAACGGTTGATAGATTTCACACACATTTTCCGGCAACCTTTCAAAATGAATTCTTTTACTTAAGAAAGTATTGCGTTTTATTCTATGTACTTTTGCAAATGAAAGGCAGTTGTTGGGATGCCATCTAATTTTTGCAGAAGTGAGACAACTTTCGGAAGTGCTGGAGGATCAGAAAAATCCCTCTCCATTGGTAGCCGGCTAAACGCATCCGAAAACGCTAACGTGATTCGAACCTTTTTTGTATTTAATTTTATAGGCGCATGCCGAAAGAATTACCCCAGCAAACACAGCCGTATCGGGTAAGGGATGGGCCGACATCGGCAGTACCAAATTTGAATCATTTGCATATCTGTTCAAAACATTCATGCATACGAAATTTCAAAGCAATCGGATGATTGTTTCTTGGTGCGTCGATTTTTTTGTTAACGAGTGTATTTTATTTTTAAGAGATATTTAAATATACTAATTATTTTATCAACAATTTAAAATTTTTCCAATCAAAAAACTGTAACAAAATTATAAGACAACTATTTAAAAAAAAAATTTTTAATAAAACTAAAATGATGTTGATCCACCATTTTTCTGAATTACTTAATATACCCGATTTTTCATTGAGTTAATTGGGTTTTCGAGCAAATATTTGGGAATTTTGTCCCATTCATCCACGATAGCTAGTTCCTATTCATACACAGAATCATACTGACGGTTATTTGCATACATTTGACCAGCCAAATGGCCCCACAAGTTCTCGATGGTATTCAGGTCTGGACTACGGCTTGGCCAGTTTAAGACCTCGATTCTTTCTTTTTGAAATCAGTTTTTAGTTGATTTAGACACATGGAATGGCGCATTTTCCAGTTTGATCCTTCTAAAAATGGGCTAAAAGGTATGAGGTGTTGGTAAAGCAGTTGTTGATAACAAATGGAGTCCATATTTCCATAAACTCGCTGCAGATCACATTTCCTATCATATGCAAAAGCTCCCCACACCATCACAGAGCCACCACCCATCTGCCTACTGAAGAAATCCAGAGTTTTCATTCGTAAATCATGCCAATAGTAAATATTACCGTCCGGGCCATCCAAATTATTTTTTTTTGTCGGAAAACATATTTTTCCAAGTAGCATCCCATGTCATGACTTTGTGGCGTTGCATTTCATATCCCGTTCCAATCAATGCAAGCGCTGGTTAAAAAAGCGCGCTCCAAGTCAACTCTACAGCTATGGTTTCCAAGGAGCAGCGCCAGAGCGCAGCGAGGCGATTTACGTTCCGTTCTTGCGCCCCGCACTTTTGCGCATGCGTCAGGACGCAGACAACGGCGTTTTTAACGAATGCGCCGATATCAAAATTTTTGGATTTTAACGCCGCGCCAGTTATTACCGCTAATAAACAAAATGGTGTTTGCTGAGGATTTTTTCCCGGAAAGCCTGGAGGATAAAATTATAGAACTGATTAAATCCAATCCGATTTTATATACTGTCAAGAAAAGAGGCTACAAGGATATTCAAGCCAAAGAAAATTGCTGGAAAGAAATTGCAGAAACATTGAATATTTCAGGTAAGCAGAATTTTTGTTTCTAAAGTTTTATGTACTTTTTTAATTTCGCAAAGTACAAGAAAATCGTATTACAAATTTAGGTTTCTGCTTGTGACTTTGTTTCGTTTTTGCAATGTTTAAATTGAGAAATTAATCCGATTTACTCGAAATAATGTTCAAAAAATTCTGGGTTGTATTCTAGCACTATATCTGTATTCTGTTATGAAATCGGGCATAAAATGAATACAATGTTCTTTGTTGGAAAGCAATAAGTAAAATCTACACTATACATCTAAAATAAATCAAAACTTATCAAACATGCGTATGTAAATGATTCTTGCTCTCTATAAACAAAATTTCTGAAAAATGTCCAAGTTAATATTTTGTCCTTATAATTAATTTACTGTGTTTCTATTGTTTTGTTTTTACAAGTAAAATATTATAATAGGATACATTAAATTTTGGCCCTCAATTACTTCATAAATGCAGTAAAACTATCCAGAATTTTTATGTTTAAGGAGCCAAACATTAAATGCTGAGCATACTTTATAGCCTAGTATAGAATCATGTCAGCATATAAATATTATAAAAATACACCTGATTCTTATTTTATTTTTACACACTTTAAACTCACTCTTGTATGTCTATGTTGAATATTGTATAATACTTGTTTAGGTACTTTTAGGATCCCTTTCCTAACAGCAATATTCATGAGGCATATAATTACAAAGCTGTAATAATTGTAAACAAATGCTGTAATAAATACATAGTCATAGAGTTATATGGGGTTCAAGGCCCCCTTCAATAACATACCTATTTACATACTAACATATTACCTAATTACATATATACATTCCAAACGTATAAACATATAACCTATTTACATACATATATATATTCCAAACACGAATCTTGGGCCCAGTCAACCCAATATTTTTGTAAGTGTTACGCTAGTGAATAGATATCTTATAAACAATATAAAAAAGTATTTTTTATTAACGATACTTTTTTAAAGTCAGTGAATGCAATCAAACCTGTTAGTTTCACATACATGTTTGAGCCAGGCTTGGTTACATGAATAATTGTATGTCTTAATATAGGGGTATTTTTTGTTATGTTAGTCGCAGTGATTTAATGTAATTTTTTATTTAAAATTGAACTATTTTTAAAATTTTAATATTTGAATTTAAAGAACTTGATTCAGAACATATGTATATGAAGATTAATTCAGAAAAATAAAATGCATTATGATAATTTTTATGAAAAAAAACGATAATTTTCCTAACTTTGTTATGCTAGTCACCATGGAATCACCCTAAAGTAACTTTGGCGGGATTCATACACCAGCGGGGAAACCTGGAAAACAGGGAATTGAAAATTAGCTCTTAAAACCCAGGGAAATCTCATGGGGAAAATGTTATTGTCCTTTGAAAGCCTGGAAAATTAAGCTTCAACCCTGGAATTTTAAGAAAATTTACCCCTCTTTCTTTATTTTTATGGCCTTCACCCTATTCAATGGCCAACTACTTCTCTATTGAATGATGCACACATGCAATCGGAAATGGATGTATACAAAATTAATCATGCATCACTTATGACTGCCCATATCATATTTCATTGTTTATGCAAGCATGGGATTGCCGGGTTTTACTTAGATTTAGATATGGAAATTTTTACCAACAGGCTTGTGTACTGACAATAGTATAAAATAAACTTATCTTGAAACTATCAAACAGTGAAGTGATCCCAAAAATTCTTTTTTTTTTTACTCTTGTAAAGCTCATACATAATTCCTGATTTTTTATAGGTCAAATTGAATATGAAACCATGTTTGATATAAATGTAATCCATTGTTTATGTTATAATTTAGAGGGAGCATAATTTTGGTTAAATTTTGCATTAATAATTTCATTAGCTTAGAGGACGGCATATAAATAAAAAGTAGTTACTCAGTACTTTTCATATGTTAATTTTTCGCGAAAGCCTGGAAATTCTTGAAAAATGAGTATTAGAGATGTAACGAATAGTGATTTGGCCGAATACCGAATATTCGGCCAATGGCTTAGGCCGAATACCGAACATTCGGCCAATAGTTTAGGCCGAATACCAAATATTCGGCGGCCGAATATTAAATTTTTAAAAATTTCATTTTACTTGTAAATAAAATATGGCTTTTGTATTTGTAATTAAATACTAAGTAAAGGCTAATTAAAATTCATTTTATATTATTTGTAAGTACTTAAAAACACACAACAGTATATTATCTGTAAAGCTAAAGTCTTACTCATGAAAAGATTATCTTTACCAGTACTATATATCAGTTTCCATTTCGGAGGGGAGAGAGACCAGGTATTTTAAACTTTATTGTTAGAATTAATATAGATGTTTTGAAATAGCTGCTTTTTAATAGTTGCTTTACATTTTCGGAGGGGGCCCTGGCCCTCTTACCCCCCCCCCCCATATACGACCCTGTATATTACAAAGTTAAATAAATACTAATAGCAGTATAATAATATTTAGCATTTTTATTAAATTATGAAAATCTCTATGGTAAATGCGATTAGTCTGATTACTATGCATAATCACATCATGCTTTGGGTTTTACAGCTTCTGGGCAAAACATATGTAGCAGCTTTTCAAAATTATGTTTGCAATTAAGGTTCTTTAAGATTCCCCTTACCCCCACCCCATAAAGAAAAGGAGAAAACCAAGCCATGTAGTGTCACCAAACAGAAAAGTCTGCATTTCTGTAATATTATTACATACATTAGATTATGCTTCACTCATCTTAAAATTCAATGACTTAGACTATTTTATAATATGAAATTAACATATTGAAGTATAACTAAGCAATATTATTTATAAATGCATTTAAAAAAAAAACACGTTAAAAAATATTTTTTCCTTTTTCCCATAAATTATTCAGCTGAATATGTAGCAATATTCAGCCACAACTATTCGGCCGAATACCTGTTCAATATTTGGCTTACCGAATATTCGGCCTACTGAATATTCGGCCAACCGAATATTCGGCAAAACAGCCGAATACCGAATAGTGGCCGAATATTCGTTACATCCCTAATGAGTATGAACCCTGCTTTGGGTGGCGCAAAGCAGGCCAGTTGTGTATCTCGACAAAGTATCGTCCATGGTCAACAAAAAAATTCTTAGTCATTTATCGCTAATACCTATGCAGCTACTACAAACAGAGTCCAGTGCTCGATATAATAACCAGTCTTCCTGCTTCATTTCAACCAAACCCAACACCAAAGAGAAGGAGGGGAATTTAGCACAGTTGCTTTCCTATCTCTCTCCTTCACCCTTGCCTTTGCTGGTTGGAAAAAATGTACAGATTCCAAGGCAAACCACTTTCATTCATGGTATTAAAAAAAAAATATGTGTTTATTTACCAGTTGTGAAACTTTTAAATTTGTTTACTATTCGTATTCGGTTGCCAAATATTGAAGTATTCGGTGCATCCCTAATCTACTACATAATATTGTAACTCTAAAGCTATTTTTCTGCTTTAAAATGGGGGTGTAACTATTATGCAAGTACAAACAGTAATTTGCTACCATTCTGCACAGACAAATGAATTTTTTGTCCAGTTGTTTTGCTGTACATATAATTGTATTTTAGTTTAATTTTTAAAATTCCTTTATCTTATAGTGGACCTGTGCAAACAAAAATGGAAATATTTTCGTGATTACTTCACACGAAGAAAAAACAAAATATCAGGTTCGGCAGCAGTTTACAAAACTGAAAAAGAAAAACAACGGATGAAGTCATTGGCCTTTCTGGGTAACACACTTTTCATTGAGAGACAGTAAGTATGTTTTTTATGTATAAAAAGAGTGAAATATGTAGACTGAGAATTAGTTGTTTCTGGCAACAGTTTTTTTCTGTAAATTTGACAGTTTTTTTGTTTTTTTTTCTGCAGTGCTATTTTGCTATGCTTCTAAAATAATCCACTTGGGACAAAATTATTTTATTTGCATGCTAAAACAATATTTTATTTACAGATTTATACTATCTGCAACTAGTTCTCTATACTCTTCACTTAAAGCAGTTAAAATTACTTGAACTATCTTACTAATTTAATTTTTTTTAATTGACTTTATCTAACAAAATCCGATTAATTTGATTTTTAAGAAAAATCATGATTTTTGTATACTCTGATATTCAAATATGTATTTACTGTAACAAAGAGAAATTTCCCTGCATTAATGATTATGTGATCCCCCATTATTATGTTAGACCTGTGACATGGATGTTGCCACAGTAATGTTCTAAAGTGAAAGCAAGCTTTGCACCTTTAGATCAATATAATGCATAGAATACTTTGATCATGTATCACATGGGACTAATCTAATAACATGTAGGTATTCGAAATAGGCTTTCCAAGTATATTACAGTACAGGATCTACTACAGTACTGTGGTGTTATTTTGCTCAGTCACAGATTTTTGTAAACGCGATCTTGTCGACAGGTTTAATAGATATGATCTTTTCAAATTGTTTGCCAGATAATATTGGGGGGGGGGGGACAATAATAGAATGTTGAATGTCATACAATGTTTGCAATTTTTGATAACTGATTGCTAAGTTTGGTGCCTAAACGCGGCAGTTTATGTTAAATGGGGAGTATAGTTAAAAAATGCCTGGCGAAGATTGTAAAATGGTTTTAATATAGATTTCAATTCCAAAGATGTGTTATGGAACAGAGAAGATAAATACGGTAAACTTATAGACTATGATACACTTTCCAAATGGTATTTATGAAGGTGAAGTATAGTTTTACTGTGCCTGGCAAAAATTGCTAAACAGTTTTGGTAGATGATTTTAATATAGATTTCAATTCTGGAGACGTGTTTTATGGAACAAGGATGGAAAACACAGCACAATCACAGATTATGATGCCCATTCCATACAGCATTTAAAATAGTAGCTACAATAGTTAGAATATGCTTGCCGAAGGTTGTAAAACAGTTTTAGTTGGTGATCATAAGATAGATTTCAGTTCCAAAGATGTGTTTTATTTAACAAGAAAGGCAAACCCAGCACACTCATGGATTATGATGCCTATTCCAAACAGTATTTAAAATGGTGAAGTACAGTTAATATGCTTGGTGAAGATTGTAAAAGTTGTAGTAGGCCATTTTAATATAGATTTTGATTCCAAAGATGTGTTTTATGGAACAAGAAAGTGGTAATTCCTAATTTAATGCCCCCCACTCTCGCCAACCTAAAAAATCGCCACACTTTGGTGAGCTTTGCAGCCATGGGTCTCCAGGAGATATGCACAAGTTTCAACACTCCCAAAAAAACTAGACGAAAACTCAAGTGAACAAATAAGCGATAAATGCACAAGTTAAGGAATTTGAAGATGCTAAATTATTAAAACTACAATAATTGGCAACCCAAAATAAGTAAATAAGTAATGGAATGCTGGACTTACATGTTACATTATTGCCACCTTGATAACTGCGAGAGTCTGGGCATTAAACAAGGGATCTACACCAGACAGACAAACACGGCATATGCATGGATTATGATACACATTTAAAACGGTGAAGTATAGTTGGAATATACTTGGCAAAGATTGTAAAATAGTTTTAGTAGACATATTAAAATAGTATTAGTAGACATAGTAAAAAAAAAAAAAAATAGTGGATGGGCGCCGAAAAGGCACCCGTGCCACTATTTTTTTTTTTTTTTTTTAATAAGTTCTTTTAATTTCCTCATGAATCACTTTTTAAAATCTGTTTCAAGGAGTATGTTCAATAAAGAAAAAAATTTTCATGAGCCCGAGTCCGAACGCAATTGTGAATTACAGAGCTCGGGCTGAGCCCGTCTTGTCTCTAATGTATATGCTATTCTTTAAACTCTTTTTGTGACGTCAGGACTGTTTGAAAATATTCTGACTTTTTGTGATTTCTGCCATTACTGATACTCTTTTCATTTTGCTTCTTTACTTCCAGGACACTTTCCAACATTGACATGCTATCCAGTACATTACCTGCATCCAGCCAACATTCCGTATCCAGCCCACTTCCCACATGCAGCCAACCACTCCCATCCAGCTCCCATCCCACAAGTAACCAATTTCTCCTATGCAGCCCACTACCCACTTCTAGCCAGCCTCTCCCATCCAGCCCTATTCTTGAATCTAACCAACCTCCCCCATCCAACTCCCATCCCACAAGCAACCAATTTCTCCTATGCAGCCCACTTCCCACATCTAGCCAGCCTCTCCCATCCAGCCCTATTCTTGAGTCCAACCAACCTCCCCCATCCAGCCCTATTCTCGAGTCCAGCCAACCTCTCCCATGGACCCTGTTAGAGTTAAATCAAACACCCCCATCCAGCTCATTTCTTGAATCCTCTCCTGCACCCCAACCTCTCCTACAAAATGAACTAGGGGAGGAGGAGAAAAAAAGCAAATGCAGAAAAAGAAAATTCCCCATGTCTTGTCGAGACACATGGCTAAAAGAGATGAAAGAATCCCGACAACAGAGGACAGAAATAATAAAAAAAAATGTGTGAAGACAAAGTGCGCAAAGAAGACCACATCGATGACTTTTTTGAAGGACTGAAATCCACAATGAGAACGCTACCCCCAAATCTCATTGTGGAAGCTAAACTTGATTTCTTCAAGATTATGTGTGATTATGAAAAGAAAGCATTGAATAAATTTGTTAAATTATTTACTTTGTTAAATTATTTGTCTTTATTTGCACAGAGGAGTAATTCAGTGGAATGGGTAATGGGATCATGGTTCCAGCATAGGTTGTATAATAAATTATGGTAATTTTTTGGTCGAGTCTTAACTAGTGTCATAGGATGTTGAAGTGATTGGGTATAAAATAACTGGGAATTTATTTGGGAATCTCTATTCTAAAGAAAAGTAACGGCCGCTGTCAAGGGCTTGTTTGTCTATCTTCTCCTAAACCGTGGAGATTTGAACCACGGATTCAGAAAAGCGTGAAAAAAACGTGGGGCGCTTTGTGCTATTAGTGTTTAGTTTTGTATTGTGTTATTAGTGTTTAATTTTGTAAAAGATGTTTTTTCATGACCAAGATGTTTTGGGTTTCATAGGTAATATACTGTTATTTGTTTTCAGGTACCTACAAATAATATAAAATGAATTTCAATTAGTCTTTATTTAGTATTGAATTAAAAAATTGATAAGCAATATTTTATTTAAAATTAAAATGAAATTTTAAAAAATTCAATATTCGGCATAAGCTATTCACCAAATATTCGGCTATTCAGCCAAATCACTGTTCATTATACTGTTAATTTTTACCCCTCACGATTCCGCGGTTTAGAAGTGTCCAGATTTTCGGTTTAGAAAAATGGGCACTTTAACCATGCCTCACACGTACTTTAAATAGCATATATAATTTTATTTGAAAAATCTAAATATTTTTTGTTTTTAAGGGTGGAGGATTTTTTGGATCAAACACATTTAATTAATATAGTTGATAATTTATTATTTTACTTTGTCCTTTAGAGAAATTCGCCATTCCAGCTAACACATAATTTTATTTGTTATAACCTGTAGATAGCCGATTGTTTTTTCATCGAAGTCCATTCGGGAGAGGGATGTAAAAAATATCAATTTTAACTATCTTTAATGTTTAATTAATTACTGTGCAAAGAAATATGAATAATTTTTTTTTTAAATATAAAGAACATGTAATCTTTCAACAATGAAAAAAAAAATATTGCTGCATATTTCTAGAGTTAAAAAAATCATTTGCCGAACTAAAATATCGAAACAACAACTAAGCGACAGGCGTACGACATTAAGCACATATAATAAAAACATTCATTTAAGTAATTCAATATTTCAAGGCTATTTTAAATAATTATATTTTAATTAAATCCTCTGGTTGTGGGATACTTGATACCCTAGCGAAAAAGAAACCAAAATCAATTAGTAGATTGTTGAAATCTGGCAACAATGTTATATCTGTACACAAACACTTCAACTTTTTTTGAAGGTAAATAATGTAACAACTATCTGAAACAAAAATATTTTTTCCCAATAGATTCAAGTGTAACAACTCTTAATTAATTTTGTTATTGCACACCAAGAAATAAATAATTTAATTTTAGATTCATTACATCAAAAAATATTAATAAAACTGAACTTTTTTACAAATAAAGAAGGGAAAAAATTCAATTTATTCATAAAATACATCATGGACAACTGTATCAGAGGTAACAAACTGATCAAAAACATCATAACACATTTATAAATGCGTGCATCATGCTCCTGAAGCAAACCATTCTTTAGGGGATGCCATTCATTAGGGTGCACTTACCATTCTGATGTGTACCATTATAGGTACACATCAGAAATATAATTACTTATTACATATAATAATACAAAATAATATACAATAATAAGCAATACAACATAATTAAAAATATAATAAAATTTTTGATAAGGTATATACATAGATGAAATAACAAAAAGAATTCTTTTAGTAACTGTAAATAAAATTTTGAAAGGAAGCCAGTATGTGAGTATATTCAAATCTAATTTGTACCGTCAAATAGTGTAAGGTGTATTAGGCAAGTTGGAGTGTTTAGGCTGATTAATTTTTACCAACTATGCGAAAAATTCCAGAGCTGGGGGTCGAACCCAGGACTACCGCTTAACGTGCAGGTGCTCTACCACTGAGCTACTCTGGGACGATTCCAAGATGAAATTTCTCGCTTTTGAACCGTTGGCATTTATCATCTTCCTATATAAGCAGTAGTCCTGGGTTCGACCCCCAGCTCTGGAATTTTTCGCATAGTTGGTAAAAATTAATCAGCCTAAACACTCCAACTTGCCTAATATACTTGAAAGGTTGATACAATCACTTTCTAAAAAATATGTATAACTTCCACGGCGTAATGGAGTTGTCGTGAATTAATTGTCTCATCTGTTCTATCTGTGGTTTGCAGCGGAAGATGATAAATGCCAACGGTTCAAAAGCGAGAAATTTCATCTGGGAATCGTCCCAGAGTAGCTCAGTGGTAGAGCACCCGCACGTTAAGTGGTAGTCCTGGGTTCGACCCCCAGCTCTGGAATTTTTCACATAGTTGGTAAAAATTAATCAGCCTAAACACTCCAACTTGCCTAATATACTTGAAAGGTTGATACAATCACTTTCTAAAAAATAGTGTAAGGTGTATAAATAGAGTTTTACTAATGTCAAAAATATGCATATTATAAAGGGAAATAAAAAGCCAGTAAGTGGGTGGTATTCTAATTTTGATAGCCAAACCGAAAGTAATATGAATTAAGAAAAAATAAATAAATAAATGCAAGTACAAAAAAAGTAATATATCAAATATTTTAATTTTACTCTTTGGTGGAAACTATTAGAATATTATTAATTTTGTATTCATATTTATGTATATATTTTAATCCGAGTCAATGATGATATACTGCCTGTTATTGATGGGTGGATATATTTGACTTGATATATTGACTGACAATTTACAGCAGACAAAAAAAATATTAACTAAAGTGGGGATCAAATATCTAGTTTCCCCTACTTATTCTTTTCTGTTTACTTGCGAGTTCTGCCAATTCACAGAACCGGCTTTGCTCGCAAAGTAATCAGCAAAATTTTCTCTCACTTTTGACGCTGAAAAGGTACAATTTCTGTCCATTGATGGTGCTAATGGTATCATGTTATTAGTCGGAGGTGGGTGTTCTTCATCATCCTTTAAACATTGCACTTTAAATGTTCTCAACATATTGTGCAATATGCAGGCTGCTAACACCAAGTAATCTATAGTTTCTGTGTTTTTCAAGGCAATTGGCGTAAAAAATACTCTGAACACTTGGCACAATATGCCAAAAGCATTTTCTGAAGTCCTTCTTGCTCGGGAATGTCTATAATTATAAATAGCCTTTTTCTGATCTTTCTGAGCTGCAGTTACAGAATACGGCTTCATCATTGTTTCTGTGAGTGCAAATGCTGCATCACCAAGAATAACATGTGGTTGCAAAATCTTAGTTTTGCCAAGATATTTTGGTGGTGGTATCCCAAATTGTTGCGCATTAATTTTTTTCCCCATAGATGACTTGGGGAAAATTCCAGCATCACCTTCCTTGCCATAGGATCCGACATCTACTGCAAGGAATTTGCAGTTGGCATCCACAAGGGCCAAAAGAACAGTTGAATAAAACCCTTTATAATTATAAAAGGCCGATCCTGTGTTTTTTGGGCACACAATTCTGATATGTTTCCCGTCAATGGCAGCGCAGCAATTGGGGAAATCCCACATCTGTAAAAAATTTTGAGCTGACTCTGCCATTGCTTCAGTCGAGGGCTCTGGCAAATACGTTCGCATCATATTATCTACAATCGCTTTTAATACTTTACGTATTATAACACTAATCCAGCTGTGTTTTATTCGGTACTGGAATGCTAGAGAACGAAATGATTCACCAGCACTCAGGTATCTGAAAAGACAAATATAGAAAAATTAAGTATATATATATATATATATATATTTTTTTTTTTCAATATGAATAAATTGCTCATGTTTGTACTGTAGCCATGGGTGCCCATAGGTGGGGGAGGGGCAAGGTAGGGCACTTGCCCCTCCCCCAAATTTTAGCCATGAATTTTTCAAGTATCTTATAATATAAACAAAATTGCATCATTAAGCTAAACTGTAACTGATATTATTACAAATTTGGAGTTTGTCCCCCACACCCTAGAAAATCTATGGACACCCATGACTGTAGCAAAATGATGTTTTCATTATAAATCTGATAAATTGAAATGTGATTGTTTTTAAAATGTTGTTACTAATACGTATTCATTTACATACCTTTAAGTTAAATACAGATTTTAAAAATTGTATCTATATAAAGTGGATACCGCTTAATGTTATCAAAATCACTGATCCGATTTCGATAACTATAACTGATTGATTATAATAAACGAAAAATGTAAATTTAAAAGGGGCAAATTATAATGATGCGGACAGGGTGATTTCAGCAGAAAAGATTTACTTTAACATAATGAACATAGGCATAAGTTAATAAGGGCAAGGGGGTCAATACCCCCTCCCCCCATAAATGATCAAGAAAATTCAGTTTGAAGATTTTTTTATCAGTAGGAAACATTTGCCCACCTCCAATATTACATGCTAATTTACGGCAATGATAGTGAAATTATGATATAATGAGACAGGGACGTAGCCAGAAATTTTTCATGCGGGGGGGGGGGGGTTATGACTACTGCAACTCACATATATGCATACATGTGTGCGATAAGGGAATGAAGACTATACATTTTGTAAGGCAAAAAATTCCTCATGGGGTTATGACCCCCCTAGGCTACGCCCCTGTAATGAGAAGATACATGAACTTTGTCTGAATCTCATTGGAAATGAATCTATTGACCTAAAATTTGATATCATTCAGTAATGTAGCAATGACTTTTTTGTTCATTTCAATACGTCTATTTGGGACTGGAGGTTATTGATAATATTAAACGAATTATAAAATTAACCGTGCTTATATGCTTACATTAAGCAGTGCTCCCAACCCCAGTGCATCGATGAAAGCACATATGTACAGTGCTTGGCCATAAAGGGAAAAGCCCCCGGTCATAAGCATACCTAGGTGAGTTCTAGAGACCCTACCTTGCCGCCCCCGTAATGAATGGCCATGAATATATATACTCATAATAAGAATAAAACTGTTATAATGTACTTTATTTCGATTAACTCCTGTAATTTGGAGAGGTATTCAGTCTGACATGGATCCACCCCAGCAAACATATTTGACCAGATTTTTAAAAAACATAATGGAAGGTCATAATTTGTGAAATCATATTGAGCAGATGGCAAAAATAAAACTAATATTCTGTTAATCAGGCCATTTAAGCTATTGTTTAGATACTTAACTGTATATTTCATTTTCTTTAAAAATATTTTCAATTTAGTTAAAAAGCAATTTGTAATAGATCTTTAATATTAATAATAACTGAGTAATATTTGCATTTAAATACTTAAAAATAGTAATTCTTACCTGAGTGTCAGACATAGCTTCTCCTCAGCAGATATTGGGCTTGGGTGGCGATTGCATGATCTGCTCTTAATATCGTCTCTTATTGCATCCAAAGTTAATTGGAATAATTCAGGTGTTAAGCGAAAATACTCGCGAAATTTTGTGCTGTCCTGAAATAAGTGTTTGCAAATAAGGTTATTAAAAGCTCCTTCTTCTTTTCGGCTGCTGTACAGGCTATGAGTTTTATTCCTAGTAGAAATTTGGCAAGCTGCATAGCTTTCTTCTTCCTCTTCTTCCAATAAAAATAATAATAAATCTCTTCTGTTCGTGTTCATATTGAATAAAATAAATAAAAACTTCCAGCAGCTCAAAACGTTCGGACCACTGACTGACTCGCGCCGACTGAAATTTGCACCGTCATGCTATTTTCTTGGAAACCACATGCGCGCTCTTTATGCTTCACTCTGGTGTTTTTGTCACGTGACGCGCCGGGTTTTAGACGGGCGCTGTCCCTTGGAAACCATAGCTTTACCGCGGGTACTGGGACGACACCAACAAAAATCCTAAAGATGGTTGCAGGAGGAAGAAAGTCCACCCAGAGTCAATTCTGCGGTCACGCACAGATATTGTTAAACCGAAACAGTTTCACTGAATGCTTTGTATAATGCTTTTTCTTTCGAAAGAAAACTCTCAATTTCATTTACGCGTTCTTTCCTTCGAGTTTGGAGATCCAAATTTATTTCAAAATGAGATTTCGTTTGCCACAAGTAGAGCTTTTCATAGCAGTCAAATAAATATTATTTTATCCAACATTCATAAAACCTTGATATATGCTTTCTGTCATCATTTACCAGATATATTTTTAAGCAAGTTGATGAAAAGATGTATTTATCATAGTCGATACATATATCGACAAACATGCTAAATTAATATACGTTTACTCGATACATGTATCTATTAAAGTAGGATTTAAACTTTAAAATAACGATAAGAGTTTTTATGATTTTAATACGTTACATGAAGGTACATAATAGTATTTAACTGAACACTATGGATTTGCCTATGCATATTAGACTGAATTTTATTTAAAAATAATTTTAATCTAAAAGTAAATAACGTATTTATGAAATTAAGTTTTATTGTTATACAATAAAACCTGTCTTAAATAGTACTAGTTTAAAGACATATTTCAGTTTAAGACTTTCTGTTTAGTTCCTTTTTCGTTGAATAAAAAGTATATAGAAATGGACTAAGCGTTAACTCGACCAAGAAATATTTTCTTAAATAATAAATTTATGCTTAGATAAGGGTTTACTACACTAGAATACACTAATGTACCTCTGTTTACGCCCTTTTGGACGCCCACTTGTTTCTTACATATTTTTTCATTTCATGCCCCCCCCCCTTCTCAACTCAAAAAATAAACCCATTCAAATCATGCTCTTTTTCCCGTTGATTCGTAAAAGCGGGGGGGAGGGGGGACTCGATATATACTCATGCACGTTAAACTGAAATACGGAAGTTTGGACCCAAAATCAAATTAAATAGCATTTTCACATTACTCTGAACCCATATAGGGGGCAGGTGGCTGCTTGATCCCCCACCCACCCACTTTCCAAATCCAAGAGCCCCATTAAAGGCAAATCAAAGTAAGTTTATGTCCACTATTTTAAAAAAATCAGGCGCGAAAAAAATTCTGAGGGGGGGGGGGCATAATTTTTTTAATTCTTGACAGTGAATTTCAATTTACAAAAGAAGTCAATCTTCGGGTCAATATTCAAGCCTGAAAATTATAATTCTGAGGGGTGTTTTTCCCCTATATTTCACATACACACACACACACAGAGAGAGAGAGAGAGAGGGAGGGAGAGTGAGAGAGAGCTGTTAAATAAAGAAAAAAGTGTCACGTACAGAAATGCAATGGAAACAAATCTGAAAAGTGATGTGTATCGGGCTCCAAAGTTGCACTGAAAGGTGTGCAGGATTTTTCTCTTTCTTTTGATGTATGTAATTTGATTTTTTATGTAATAAAAGTAATTAAGCAAAGCTTTAATATAAATAATTTATCTACACGTATAATAAAAAACGACAAAACGCATATTTATACAAGTAAATTACATATTTTTTGGCATTTTTGCCAATATATGGGTTTTAAAAATCTTTTAACTTTGTTATATCGGTAATTTCATTGAGTGGTCAAAATAATTGTCAAAATCAAGTGATATGAAATTATGTAAATGAGAAAGAAAACATTTTTCAAAACACTGAAACACTGGATTTTTAGCCTAGTTTTTCTTTCTATTTAATTAATTTATTCTTTGTTACATTCATTTATATTGATGGCATTCAATTACTTTGAGAAATGTAGGTTTTTAGAAGGTCACATGCAAATTTTCTAGCATTTTTAAAATGTTAATAATCTTCTCATTATTATTAAATGGTATGCTCAATTGATAAATGAACAAATTAAGTAAAATTAAACTTATTTTAAGTTGACCTACACAAAAGTGTCAATATTTAATTAGCTATGTTTGAAAAGGAACTCCATAGGAGACTTGACCGACTAAAGTTTAAAAAAAAAAAATCTAACACATTAACTCTGACTTAAAGTCTGTTTAAATCATCTAAATTTAAAAAAATCCGTGTCTAAAGTCCGTTTTAAATAGTGATCTAAGTACCAGGTCATTCCATGTCAATTCAACCGCAAAAATCCAAATTCGACAATCACTATCTGGGATTTTGATGAAATTTAATTCACTTGTTCTCTTAATGGTTTTTGATTAAAATTTTTGATTTAATATATTTTACCATTGAATCTATAGTATTTTTTAACATAAAAATTATTTTAAAAATCATTTCTCAATAACTTTTGCTTTTTTTTTTTTAAATTTTTACACAGTTTGAAACAATTTAAATAATACTCACACCTACACTCTAAATTTATATTAACTACTTGAAAAAAATCTTATATAGTAAATATAAGACCCGGATGCAGGTCATGTTAATAAATGTATGTAATGAAAAAATATATATGTATGTAATGTATAAAAAGGTAGTTTGGGTATTGTTCAAGCGGGTACTTTTACTGTAATTTTTGCTTTCCTGTTATACTTGCCACACGCGCTCTGGAGCTATGTTTTATTTCTTTAGTTAATAGCCAGACACCAGGTCCTCGATTCGGGCTTCTTTCCAGTGCACAGATGTTCCCACGCCTTTGTAACCCCGGATGCAGGTCATGTTAATAAATGTATGTAATTCGATTAGAGATAAGAGAGAGGCGGACTTATGTCTTAGCAAACCACGTGGTGTAGTAAGCGTAAATACGCCTGCACCTCGAAAATCGAGAGACTTATGCCACTGGAACTGCTTAACTAGTCCACGCAGATTTTCGTACTCGTCTCCCTTCCCCTCTTCTCACTCTATATTGTAACTTAAAGATAATGGTCAATAAACAGTTTTACCTGCCTTAACTCTGGAACTTTACTGGAATATCTGACGTATCAAAAGTCGACAGGATTATTTCCTGTGTGCTAGTTAAAAAATTTAAATAGTGAAAAATTAACGCTCAATAGTCCGGCAGACGGAGTACATCGCCCGCCGTTCGCAGAAGATGCGGCGCGCCTCTTCGCCGACCAGCCGATGGCCTACTCCTTGAATGAAGACCGCACTCCGCCGCCGGCCAACTTCGTCGAGCCCCGCTCTGGGAGTTTTCAACACCGACTGCTGAGTCAGGTTATCGTCCAAAGTACTTCGCAGAACGTCCTGCACGTTTCTACGCCATTAATGCCAAAATGGAAGAACGTCTGCATAACAGCCTATGCCGTATTTCTGCAGCGCTCATCATCCAGAAATCTGTGCCTCTTTACACATTTTTTTCGCACGTCCGCTGCTATTCTGAAAGAAATCAACGAAGTTTCACTGCCTTCTTTGCACCCAAGAGGGCCCCCCGAGAAGTGTGTGCAACTGTGAATAATTTCTTTTTTTCCTCCATGCCGAATATTTTTGTTTATGTGCGGTGCCCTTGCAACTTTTTTTTTTACCTTCGAACCCCACGCTCCTGCCTGCATTGAACCTGTGAGAGAAGATATTTCTTTGTGTTTTGTTTATCGTTGAAGAATGACTAATTCAATTTGTGGATATTAATTTCTTTCGAAAAGTAAAGTAAGCGATTTATATTTTCAGAGTTTAAGTGAACATTAAGAGTATTATATTTAAATGATTACACACAATAACAAGCCATAGATATCTGGTATTAGGCTTACTTTTTCTAATGCAGTTTTTCATGCTGATTACAAATCTGAAAACCGTTTTACTCTATCACGTTAGGTTTTCAAGATATCAACAAAAACATATTTTTTTTTAATCCCCTTTCGTTGGATTTTTTTTTTTAAATGCAG
Organism: Cheiracanthium punctorium; assembly: GCA_038373885.1. Lineage (NCBI taxonomy): Eukaryota > Metazoa > Arthropoda > Arachnida > Araneae > Cheiracanthiidae > Cheiracanthium > Cheiracanthium punctorium. Next base: position 5,248 of record JAWZYV010012135.1, on the reverse strand, counting down.
CGTCGAATTTTCCCATTCATTGTGACTACTACAGTTCAGAGCCCTCCGGAATTTTAATACCCAAATGAAAATATATAAGCTACAATGTAAAAAACATTCTATCCAGATATTCCCACAGTTTTAAAGCTAATTCCACATGATCCCGTCACTTATCCAATACCAACACCACCTACAGAATACAGAGTCAATGAAGGAAAACAAGAAGAAAGTTCTCCATATTCTAGCAACAACTCAGACTCTGACTACCATCTTGGTGAAGATATTCACTTGATTAATAATGATGATCTTTGCGACATCGTACGGGACCTGGCACTAACAAAAGGCCAAGCTGAACTGCTAGGTTCATGTCTGAAAGTATTTAATTTGCTATCACCAGGTACAAGAACTTCACAATTCTGACACAGGCACAAAGAACTCGTGCAGTTTTTTGCAATGAGTGATAATATGTGCTACTGCACGGACATCCAAGGTCTTATGTCAAGCCTCGGGGTAGAACATAGCACTGAAGCATGGTGACTGTTCATTGATTCCTCCAAGGCAAGTTTAAAGGCTGTATTATTACACAATGGAAACATGTATTCATCAGTACCGGTTGGATTTTCTGCCCATCTAAAAGAGACGTACAAAACCATGTAAAGGCCTTTGCGGAGATCCAGAGATATGTCGCGGGTCGCTAGCAGTAGGGTGCCAATAGCGGCACTTCTTCAATAGTGTAACCATTTCCTTTAAAAAGGTGGTGATACTCCGGTATTAAACCAACAAAAGATAATTGGGGACCGTGAATAATATTGCGATTTCGCACATCCCCCATCTATTGTTCGGTAGAGGACACCCCAAGTGTCGCTGCCAGTCGCAGCTTCCTAACCATGTCAAATTTCCCCGTTCAAATACATTGTAGCCGCGACGGTCTCTGGATCTCCGCAAAGGCCTTTACTACTTCTTGAAAAAATTCACTATTGTGATTACAATTGGAATATCTGTGGTGATTTAAAAGTAATCACTATTCTCATGGGAATGCAGACAGGGTGCACCAAGTACTGCTGGTTTATCTGTGAGTGGGACAGCAGAGATAGGAAGCGCCATTATATAAAGAAGAATTGGCCCATCACAGATAAAATATAGACAAGTAGTAAAAACGTCCTCCGTGTGCCGTTGGTTGAGCGTGAAAAAATTATTATGCCTCCACTTCATATAAAGCTGGGGCTCATGAAGAACTTCGTGAACGTACTAGACAACAAATCAGATGCTTTTTGGCACCTATCCAACAAATTTCCAAAGTTATGCGAAAGTGAAAGAAGGTGTGCTCATAGGTCCACAAATAAGGAAGAACATTGCAGACAGTCACTTCGAAGACTTACTCAGAAGTACTGAAAAAGATGCATGGTTGGCATTCAAGTCTGTTGTAGCCAATTTCCTTGGAAATAATGAATCTCCTGACTATGTAAATATTGTGCAGAATTGCATTAGTGCGTGCAGCTTGATGGGTTGCAACATGTCCCTCAAGATTCATCTCCTCAACTCACAGCTCGATTTCTTTCCCGAGAACTTAGGTTCTGTCAGTGATGAACATGGCGAATGTTTTCATCAGGACATCTCGGTGATGGAGTCACGCTATCAGGGTCGATAATAGAGTGCAGCAATGTTGGCTGACTACTGCTGGATGCTTCAGCGCAACATGCCAAATGCTCAGCAGAAACGCAAGTCTACAACCAAGAAATTCAAACCGAACTAACTTTAAATTAAGGAACTTTATGTTATACCTATGTATTTTATATGTGTATTATACCTTAAACTAGATGATGCTATATAGTTTATGTTAATTAGTACTCTATTCAGCAATATGTGCTCTACGGTAATTTATTTGCGAGTTGTTTGCCTTGATACAGTGTTAAACATGTATAAATGGTTAATGTCAGATATCTCAAAAACGGTGGGTGATAGAGACAAACAGTTTGCATATTTTTAATCAGCATGTCTCAATTGTCTTAAAACAAGTGTTGGATACCAAGATATCCGCCAAAACTTTTTCTTTGTTTATCAGTGTTATTAATAGTTTGTATTATTAAAAGTGCTATTTTAATGTTGATTAAAAAAAAGGAAAAAAGAAAAGGAAAGAAAATTTTGATATATCTGCACTTGTTTTGATTAATATAGTATTTTCATTAAGGTATGTTTACAGTGGAATTGTGTTATTAAATATTTTATTTCAATTGAAGTGTTATATTGGTTTTACTCTTATTAAATTAATGCTTAAATAACTACTGTATTACCTATATTTCCTGAAGATTTGAATGTTGGTTATTTGCATACTATGACGTAGCTTAGATTCAGTTGATTATTTACCTGAAATGACTTACCGATTGTGACCCTTAACTTGACACAAATTCTAATTTACATGAGATTACATGTCTACTGGAATACCTGACGTATCATATATATATATATATATATATATATATATATATATATATACAGGGTGGCCATAATTAAACTGCAAGTGTTCAAGGAGTGTTGGAGAGAAAACTACCGGGAATTTTCCAGTGAAATTTGGTATCTACACGTTTCAGAACATGCGCAAGTCAAATATGCAAAAAAAGAATATCACCATTTTCACCCGATAGATGTCGCTGTACCGTATTGCAAAGCTCACCGATGGCATATACAACTTCCAAAATCGATAGACAGAGTATAATGACATTCTAAGAGGCATATAAACAATAAAAACATCATTTAGAGTTTATCAAAATTCCATACAATTCGCTTCAGTAATTAAATTTTTACAGTAACACGTAATCAAAAATTAACATAAATTAAGATCCCAAATTAAGCAATTCATAAAGACGCTTTGGAAAACAATTATTTATACAATTACATTATCACATGATGTGCTCAATATGCGAACCACCAGATGCAACCACATACTGAAAACGTAAAACAGCATGGTCCCCCGTCGCATTTAAAATCTCTGGTGTAACACCCCTCACCTGGAATTTTGATAAACTGTAAATGATGTTTTTATTGTTTATATGCCTTATAGAATGCCATTATGCTCTGTCTATCGGTTTTGGAAGTTGTATATGCCATCTGTGAGCTTTGAAATACGGTACAGCGCCATCTATCGGGAGAAAATGGCGATTTTCTTTTTTTGCATATTTGAGTTGCGCATGTTCTGAAACGTGTAGCTACCAAATTTCACTGGAATATTCCCAGTAGTTTTTTTCTCCAGCACCCCTTGAACACTTGCAGTTTAATTATGGCCACCCTGTATATATATATTTTACACCCTGTATATATATATATACAGGGTGTATATATATATATACAGGGTGTATATATATATACAGGGTGTCCAGCCTTAATGTGACCCAATAGCTAATTCCCGAACCATTCGCTTTAGATATGCACTTCCAGTTTGAAAAATGTTTTAAAAAAGGTAAAGAATGTTTTTACGTGCTTTTCGAACCAAAAAACCCATTTAGAAAAAAATTACAAAAATTAAATTTTTATACGGTCCCCAGGTCCTATCACTTATATTTAGGAAAAGATGTAGTACACAAAAACAAAGTAAACACAAAAAGTTTCATTTTATTACGATAAAAACTGACATGGTTATGGAACTTTGAAAATCATACATTTCATTCATTTTCTCGGCCAATTTCAAGAAGCTAGTAAGGGACCGTCTCCAAAGTGAAATTAATTGGAACTCTGCCAGGGAACATTCGCTCTTGCACGTCACTCTTATGTAAATAGTTTTTAAATTTAAAAGTACACACATTACGTTAATATTACAATAACTGAGTACTTAAGAAACAAAATTTATTCTGTGTACGTGTAAAACATAGATAAAATAAAATATTTTGGACGAAGAAAACTTTTCAAAAGCAGTTCCAAAAACAGACTTATTTGCCGGCGGCTTCAGACTGATTTGCTGCGGTACTGATCATGGCAAACGTTAAAAATCTGTTGTGTAGTCGCTTGCAATTGCATACAGTCGTATTATAATATTACGAATTCTAGTACAGGAGAACGAGATGTATACAAATGAAGAGTACTGCGAAATGGTACTGTTGTATGGGCAGTGTAATCGAAATAAGAGAGAGGCGGCAAGACTTTATGCCATTAAATTTCCCAGTCGAAGACATCTATCTTATTGTACAATTGCCCGTGCTGTTCAACGCTTGTATAGAACTGGGAGTTGTCATAGACGTATTCCCTTGTCTCGTGCCACACCTTCAAGCTTGCGGATACCCGCTGAGGATGTTCTAGGATATGCCCTGGCTCATCCTGAAAGTAGTGTTCAGGATATTAGCAAGGCTTGTTCCTACTCAAAATCGACGGTGTGGAACATGTTACATACGTACGGTGCATTTCCTTATCGTCCAGTCCTGGCGCAGGAGCAAATGCCTGGAGACCAGTTGTATACATCTCGTTCTCCCATACTAGAATTCGTAATATTAGAATACGGCTGTATGCAATTGCAAGCGACTACACAACAGATTTTTTACGTTCGCCATGATCAGTATCGCAGCAAATCAGTCTGTAGCCGCGGGCAAATAAGTCTATTTTTTTGGAACTGCTTTTGAAAAGTTTTCTTCGTCCAAAATATTTTATTTTATCTATGTTTTACACGTACACAGAATAAATTTTGTTTCTTAAGTACTCAATTATTGTAATATTAACGTAATGTATGTACTTTAAAATTTAAAAACGATTTACATAAGAGTGACGTGCAAGAGCGAAAGTTTCCTGGCAGAGTTCCAATTAATTTCACTTTGGAGACGGTCCCTTACTAGCTTCTTGAAATTGGCCGAGAAAATGGATGAAATGTATGATTTTCAAAGTTCCATAACTTGGTCAGTTTTTATCGTAATAAAATGAAACTTTTTGTGTTTACTTTGTTTTTGTGTACTGCATCTTTTCCTAAATATAAGGGATAGGACCTGGGGACCGTATAAAAATTTAATTTAGTAATTTTTTTCTAAATGGGATTTTTGGTTCGAAAAGCACGTAAAAACATTCTTTACCCTTTTTAAAACATTTTTTAAATTGAAAGTGCATATCTAAACCGAACGGTTCGGGAATTAGCTATTGGGTCACATTAAGGCTGGACACCCTGTATATAATTTTACTTAGAAAACGAAAATGAAAAACCCCCCAGGCTAGTCATTGTTATTATATAAAAACAGTATAAAATGCATTGTCCTCGTCAGAGGGGGAAATGCACAACTCTACACCATAGGTTTCAGAC
>JAWZYV010012134.1:0-185595 GCA_038373885.1 Cheiracanthium punctorium | reverse complement strand
ACTAAAGAAAACTACAAGCAAATATTCAAATAAGCGATTATTATGATTATGAATTAAAAATTACTTACCACGTGCAAACACTGGAGGGACAACCAACTACCCACTGTCGCGGCAGGAGAGGGAGGAGGGACCCATTGCAAAAGCAGCGCCCTCTGACGAGCACTTGAAATTTGCTAATAGATCGTCAAACAGGTTGCCGCGACCCTAGGCCCATTACCAAATGGAAAAAGACATATACTTTGTAAATATATTAGATATGAATTACGAAACAATTTTAAAATAGTCACATATTTGGCATTAAATTATAATAAGGTTCAAAATCAATTTGCAGCTGACAAAAGAGAAAGATCGGCGATAATTTTTAATAGCGTAATTCACTGGAGTCCTTTTTTAAAAACAAAACAAAGAACAGAATTTTTTTTTTTTTAAAGAGCAATATTTTTATACAAACACGTCAATTTTTACCACATCACAGCAACAAAATCCGCTAAAAGCAAAGCAGACATGTCACAGCAGACTTTTATGAATTTCATAACGACATATGAAACTTAAATAAAAACGTAACCTACACTAAAGAAAACTACAAGCAAATATTCAAATAAGCGATTATTATGATTATGAATTAAAAATTACTTACCACGTGCAAACACTGGAGGGACAACCAACTACCCACTGTCGCGGCAGGAGAGGGAGGAGGGACCCATTGCAAAAGCAGCGCCCTCTGACGAGCACTTGAAATTTGCTAATAGATCGTCAAACAGTTTGCCGCGACCCTAGGCCCATTACCAAATGGAAAAAGACATGTACTTTGTAAATATATTAGATATGAATTACGAAACAATTTTAAAATAGTCACATATTTGGCATTAAATTATAATAAGGTTCAAAATCAATTTGCAGCTGACAAAAGAGAAAGATCGGCGATAATTTTTAATAGCGTAATTCACTGGAGTCCTTTTTTAAAAACAAAACAAAGAACAGAATTTTTTTTTTTTTAAAGAGCAATATTTTTATACAAACACGTCAATTTTTACCACATCACAGCAACAAAATCCGCTAAAAGCAAAGCAGACATGTCACAGCAGACTTTTATGAATTTCATAACGACATATGAAACTTAAATAAAAACGTAACCTACACTAAAGAAAACTACAAGCAAATATTCAAATAAGCGATTATTATGATTATGAATTAAAAATTACTTACCACGTGCAAACACTGGAGGGACAACCAACTACCCACTGTCGCGGCAGGAGAGGGAGGAGGGACCCATTGCAAAAGCAGCGCCCTCTGACGAGCACTTGAAATTTGCTAATAGATCGTCAAACAGGTTGCCGCGACCCTAGGCCCATTACCAAATGGAAAAAGACATATACTTTGTAAATATATTAGATATGAATTACGAAACAATTTTAAAATAGTCACATATTTGGCATTAAATTATAATAAGGTTCAAAATCAATTTGCAGCTGACAAAAGAGAAAGATCGGCGATAATTTTTAATAGCGTAATTCACTGGAGTCCTTTTTTAAAAACAAAACAAAGAACAGAATTTTTTTTTTTTAAAGAGCAATATTTTTATACAAACACGTCAATTTTTACCACATCACAGCAACAAAATCCGCTAAAAGCAAAGCAGACATGTCACAGCAGACTTTTATGAATTTCATAACGACATATGAAACTTAAATAAAAACGTAACCTACACTAAAGAAAACTACAAGCAAATATTCAAATAAGCGATTATTATGATTATGAATTAAAAATTACTTACCACGTGCAAACACTGGAGGGACAACCAACTACCCACTGTCGCGGCAGGAGAGGGAGGAGGGACCCATTGCAAAAGCAGCGCCCTCTGACGAGCACTTGAAATTTGCTAATAGATCGTCAAACAGGTTGCCGCGACCCTAGGCCCATTACCAAATGGAAAAAGACATATACTTTGTAAATATATTAGATATGAATTACGAAACAATTTTAAAATAGTCACATAGTTGGCATTAAATTATAATAAGGTTCAAAATCAATTTGCAGCTGACAAAAGAGAAAGATCGGCGATAATTTTTAATAGCGTAATTCACTGGAGTCCTTTTTTAAAAACAAAACAAAGAACAGAATTTTTTTTTTTTTAAAGAGCAATATTTTTATACAAACACGTCAATTTTTACCACATCACAGCAACAAAATCCGCTAAAAGCAAAGCAGACATGTCACAGCAGACTTTTATGAATTTCATAACGACATATGAAACTTAAATAAAAACGTAACCTACACTAAAGAAAACTACAAGCAAATATTCAAATAAGCGATTATTATGATTATGAATTAAAAATTACTTACCACGTGCAAACACTGGAGGGACAACCAACTACCCGCTGTCGCGGCAGGAGAGGGAGGAGGGACCCATTGCAAAAGCAGCGCCCTCTGACGAGCACTTGAAATTTGCTAATAGATCGTCAAACAGTTTGCCGCGACCCTAGGCCCATTACCAAATGGAAAAAGACATGTACTTTGTAAATATATTAGATATGAATTACGAAACAATTTTAAAATAGTCACATATTTGGCATTAAATTATAATAAGGTTCAAAATCAATTTGCAGCTGACAAAAGAGAAAGATCGGCGATAATTTTTAATAGCGTAATTCACTGGAGTCCTTTTTTAAAAACAAAACAAAGAACAGAATTTTTTTTTTTTTAAAGAGCAATATTTTTATACAAACACGTCAATTTTTACCACATCACAGCAACAAAATCCGCTAAAAGCAAAGCAGACATGTCACAGCAGACTTTTATGAATTTCATAACGACATATGAAACTTAAATAAAAACGTAACCTACACTAAAGAAAACTACAAGCAAATAATTCAAATAAGCGATTATTATGATTATGAATTAAAAATTACTTACCACGTGCAAACACTGGAGGGACAACCAACTACCCACTGTCGCGGCAGGAGAGGGAGGAGGGACCCATTGCAAAAGCAGCGCCCTCTGACGAGCACTTGAAATTTGCTAATAGATCGTCAAACAGGTTGCCGCGACCCTAGGCCCATTACCAAATGGAAAAAGACATGTACTTTGTAAATATATTAGATATGAATTACGAAACAATTTTAAAATAGTCACATATTTGGCATTAAATTATAATAAGGTTCAAAATCAATTTGCAGCTGACAAAAGAGAAAGATCGGCGATAATTTTTAATAGCGTAATTCACTGGAGTCCTTTTTTAAAAAGAAAAGAAAGAACAGAATTTTTTTTTTTAAAGAGCAATATTTTTATACAAACACGTCAATTTTTACCACATCACAGCAACAAAATCCGCTAAAAGCAAAGCAGACATGTCACAGCAGACTTTTATGAATTTCATAACGACATATGAAACTTAAATAAAAACGTAACCTACACTAAAGAAAACTACAAGCAAATAATTCAAATAAGCGATTATTATGATTATGAATTAAAAATTACTTACCACGTGCAAACACTGGAGGGACAACCAACTACCCGCTGTCGCGGCAGGAGAGGGAGGAGGGAGCCATTGCAAAAGCAGCGCCCTCTGCCGAGCACTTGAAATTTGCTAATAGATCGTCAAACAGGTTGCCGCGACCCTAGGCCCATTACCAAATGGAAAAAGACATGTACTTAGTAAATATATTAGATATGAATTACGAAACAATTTTAAAATAGTCACATATTTGGCATTAAATTATAATAAGGTTTAAAATCAATTTGCAGCTGACAAAAGAGAAAGATCCTGGAGAACAGGAGCGGACTGGGGCGTTGGGCGGTCGAGTGAACGCCCGCTGGGCCGGTGGTTTGGTGGACCGCAAGGGCAATCCTCGGGAAGCTCTAGATTCGAGGATAGGACAGCTTCGCGACGCTCTAGATTCGACAGCGACCAGTAAGGTCGCAATTCAAAATGTGCAAGGGGACATATCTTTGAACAATGGTTCCTACATCTATACTATCTTTAATATATAAATAGTTAAATGTTATAGATATTCTTATATAGATTATAATACATTAAGTTTGTTTATTTGTCCGGTGTGCAGTTCTACACTGTTAGAACAATGAGCGTGAAATTTTGTACAGGTATGTAAAATTAATAGTTCAGAGATAGGGATGGACTGCGAGACAGAAATTTGCGAGACGAGACAGAGATTTGCAGTTATTTTGCGAGACGAGACAGGCACATTTTACATTGTGATATAGGGGTTTTTGCGAGACGAGACAAAGCTTTTCAGCGATTTTGCGAGACGAGACAGGGTATTTTTCTTCTCGCGTCCATCCCTATTCAGAGAAGCCCTGCCCTAGTCTAAAATTCAAAATTCTGTAGATTCACCCACTCCCCAACTTTCCGTAATTTTCAGCTCTCGAGAGCTTCCTGCTTAATTAATAAGCGATGTATTGAAACTCGCTTATTTTGTTTGGTTCTCGTCGTATGCGAAGAAAGATAGGGGTTCTGTCAGATCGAATGGTCCGGGCCGTTTCAGCAGTCCAATTCGGCCCTGCTTGATAACCAACTTTTACGTCTCCATTTTAAATTCATAAAGTTTCTAATGTTATCGCAGAAATAGCCCAGAAAATTCGGCATTGGACACCAATAGTTCAGCTTGCACCTTCCGGCCGACTGAGAAATAAGGAGTGTACCTCTACTTTCTTTTTTCCCCCCATAGAAAGAATCAATCTGTACAAAAGAGATAAGACAAACACCTGCGGATGCTGGGCTTTTACACACAGAACGCTAACGCTTTTGTGAGAGTGACCATCTCAACTGAATTGCACCAAGAAATCTTTCTACTTTTCAGATGAGCGGATAAAATAGTCACAAAAGGCTGGCACGAGGGGTTGCTTTCTGACAGAGAGTTGATTCCTAGAGGGGACATCTTGCTTTCGTTCACACCAAGTCATTCGTAATATTCCGTTTTAATCAGAACAGCAATGGCTTTCAGTTTTATTTTTGTTGTATTGTAAGATGCAGCCTCTTTTCTATATTAGAGATCATTGTATCCCCTGCCGTCTCACAATATCTATGAACGGTACCGGTGGCTGAAAAAAATGACACCTACAAAATTGCACCAGAAGAAAAGCTCATAAGAAGAAATAAAAAAGCCTCGGAAAAAAGCGCACAATACTGAAGGGATTTACTTTCTGAATGTGAGCTGAGCTTGAAATGTTACAATATATCGTCCAAAAGAGACTCAAAGAGAGATACAATATATACAACAGCCCAATGCTACCATTGACGCCCCATTGCCCCCTAGCTTTTCCTGTAGTGTAATTTTTTTTTCAGTATTGCGATATTTTTTATAATTTTAACACTAAAATGTTTGACAGCCTGAATTCAGGGTTAACCTCCTCCCTGACTCAAAGTATGATGAAGAAAATTGCACCACATTAAGGAAAATTGTAACTATTTGCACCGACTGAAAATAGTTTAAAAAATGATTTGCTATGAACAGAGGCGAATCAAGAAAAGTTACAATGGAGGGCGGCGATTGCATGAAGAAGCATTTTTACCTTAAATGGGTCATTATTTCTCCTCACTCGCATTAATTTTTAATCTTCAACCCATGATTAACCTCACCTCTCTCATCATTGAAAAGACAATGGAGAACGCTCCCCCTTCTTCTTTGACCCTTTTTGCTTCCAACGATTTGACGTTGCTACCAACAGCGCAATTGCGCAAGTTCTACGCTGGACACCTGCGGGAGTATTCAGAGACCCAATCTTGGAAGCAAGAAGGATCATAGAAGGGGAGTCTTCTCCGTTGCGTCTTTTCACCGGTAAGAGTGATCAGGTTAAACATGGGTTCAAAAGTGGGTATGAGGTCAATAGGTGCTTTCGGTACTTATTCATGTTTTCAAAAACACTAAAACACACACATAATTATAGAACAATAAAAGAACTCTTTTATGCGTAATACATTATTTATTCATCGTACACTGGATACAGCAATGCACATTCTGCCGTAATAAGAACAGATAATCTCGACCCAGCGATCGGTGAAAGGGTTGCTATAGAAACGTTATAACCACCTAGACACTCGACAAATTTTCAGGTTTAAGTGTGTTCAAAGGAGGGGCAATCGTCCTCATCACCCCCCCCCCCTTTAGATCCGCCACTGGTTCTGAAAAGTGTGAACTTGCGTTATTACACACACTACGTGATACATGTTATATAATATGTATATGTTTCCATCCATTTCATTTTCCTTTTATTGGCATGTTTAATTGGTTTTGTCACATGTTACTGTGGTCTATTGTGAATTACAGTTGACTCCTTGTTTTTTTTTATTTCTCATATTAAATTTGAATTGGTTATATATTAGCTACAATTACTGGAATCATGGTTTGGATTACTTAATTAGTAAGTTTAACAATTTTACTACACACACACACACATATATATATATATATACTAACTGCGTAGTCCAGCGTTGCTCGGGTGCATTAAGTCTTAGGGCATAACTTGCCCCAAAAATTGTTTGCTTCGCTTCTCATCGCTGCAAAGACGCAAATGCGATAGCTCTCCTTCTCTATACATCGTTGCTTCCCGGCATAGATCTTTAAATGCTCCAGCTGCAGGGGTAACTTATTACGGCATAAGTCTTACAGAATAAGTCTTAATAAATGTACTTTACCTACACTCGACACAATACCTGTGGGGAAAAGTTTCAATAATTCACTTAAATTCTAATATTCACCGTAAAGAAAAATTGCAGACTAATTTGCAAAATGCATTTTTAATATAAGGATAATAATTAAAAATGCCCATTTGAAAGTTAATTCTAAAATTCCTGTTTCTTTGGAGTACCGCCTTGTAAGGAATGTCGTATATACTTGAGGTATTATAGCCCTATTTTGCCTGTTTTAGCGCGAGACCGCGAGAGCTGACCCGAATTATCGTCTCGCCGTCTCGTCTCGCAGCCGGTAGTATCGTCTCGCGGTCACGTCTCGCAATTGGAGGCATCGTCTCGCTGTCTCGTCTCGCAATTGGAGGCATCGTCTCGCTGTCTCGTCTCGTACGTAGAGGTATCGTCTCGCGGTCCCGTCTCGCACTTAGAGGTATCGTCTCGCGGTCCCGTCTAGCACCCGGAGGTATCGTCTCGCGATCTCGTCTCGCACACTGAGGTATCATCTAGCAAACAGCTAGAAGCCTCGCCTCGTGGTCTCGCAAACATCCCTAGCTTGTACCATACCTAAGCAACTTATTTAAACTATTAAAATAATTAGTCTTTCAAGCTTCACAAAATTTTATTTCTTACCAGTTGTTATGAAGCGTGGCAAAATTAAGAATACATGCGAAATAGCGGCATAATAAATTATATAAGCACTAAATAAATACGTATATGAGAGATTCTATATATATATATATATATATATATATATATATATATATATATTTTTTTTTTTTTTTTTTTTTTTTTGCAATGTCCCTCCACACCTTTTGCCAAATAGTAAAGCTCTAAAGAGTGTCTATCTTAAATGGCATCAGTATATTCTAAACCCGTTTAACACTTGTCGTATTACATTTAAGCATGCACTTTTTCATAACATCAATTTGATATTTTCAAAGTTTTATTATTTTCTCGCAAAGACTGTGATTTACACCGAATACTGGATCAGCATCCAAAATAATAATTCCGTTCCTAATTCAGAAATCGATGGTCATCCTCAAAATGACATTTCTCTGGCTTTTGAACATTTTTCACTGGCGGGTCAGTATAATACCATGGTATTAGTATGAACACCGTTGTTCAAAATGCATTCTTCAATAAAATCTGTTTTCGTGTTCTTGTTAATCTGTTTACTGAGATCTTATCAATCTGCATTATTGTCCGATATCATCCTCTATATGTGTCTTATTATATTTCAAGTTTCGTGCTTCACAACTTTTCACTGCTTGGATTTATGATCCTGTTTTATGGTTTCCCGTGGTAATTTTTCTTCTTTACCGAAAGTTAATCTTCGTATATTGCTGGACTGGAGAGGGTAGAAATAGGAATCGTGAAATCTTGAATAATATTCTGTTCGTGGAAAAACTTTTCGATACTTATGCTCTTTCACTGTGAGACAGCAAACAACAATATAATAAAATAAACAAAAATAGTTTTTGAACTGTAAAAATGAGACTAAGAAAAGCCGCAGCGTGACATCTGATATATCATTAATCATTCCGCTAATACAGAGTGTAGTTATGCTGGCGAATACGAAATGTAACATAGCTAAAATGTCACTGCCAACATGGCTGCTATATGGGATAAATCTCAAAGCAGCTTTCAGAATATTAGTAATAGACAAAATTTCAATACTATAACTTGAAAAATTGATAAAATTCTAACACTTTTCTCTTAAATTCTTTCTTTTTTGAAATTCTAGGGTAATTTTGCTGAAATAATTGCTGTTGGCATTATTTAAATACCATTAAGATAAAAACTTGCATTAAATCAATTTAGAACAGAATTTATCAACCCTTTAACGCGCAGTGTTCCCGCTCTGGGAACACCATATTGATGTTTTGATTGTTGCCAGTCACGAAGAATAGATTTGATTTCTATAAAAATAGTTGCGGGTGACATAGCTCTACGAGAATCCTTTACTTTTGAGCACGTCATTTCCCGTCAAAAAATGGTCACAATTCTTTATAACAGCACTGACATCTGCTGAAAAATGGAAGAATGCGAGAACAGCTGGATAGATTGCCCAATGCTGAAAAAAGGGCAGCCGTTGCCTTCGCTCGACTTAACTACTAGCAAGATGGCGGACGATCGAAACGTTCACCGCGTGCCACAGATCTAGAGATCAGCCACGGATCAGCTGTGCCGCACAGCCAGCTGCGTCAAAAAAGGGTCTCTAGATCTGTGGCACGCGATGACCGTTTCGATCGTCCGCCATCTTGCTGATAGTTAAGTCGAGCGATGGCAACGGTGGCCCTTTTTTCAGCATTGGGAAAGGATTGCACCTCAAAAGGGCTAATAGTTTACGAAGTCGAAATCATTTTTTTTCTCAACGAACTTATTAGAAAATATATCATATGAATGTAGGGTGTAGACTCAACAATTTCAATACCACATATCTCCGCAACTTTCGAATAAAATCGGACTTTTACATTTCGATACTGAAATTATTCAGTTCAATCGTCCGTTACACAATTTAAAAAATAAAGAAAAATGTTATACTCAAAAATGTTTTATTCAGACAAGAACACACATCTCGTAACCACTTTGAAATCACAAATTTTTGCGAAGATTTATTTTTAAGCCATTCTGGAATAAAATAATGAAAAACGTTGAACTGCATCCAGATTTATTATTCCTGGGATTAATAATATGCTTTGTTGAGTTCGCTGAAATAAAAGATTTTTTTTTCCCATTCAAAATGAACTGTTTATTGGGAGATAAGAATTAAGTTACTTGAAATCTTTATTTTGTTTCAGCTCTGTAAATCTCGTTACGTAAGGTTTAGAAAAGCCAGTTTCAAGATCCATGTGTATGCAAATATTTTGGATTTAAAATGTATTGTGGAATAATAAGGAAGAAGAACGGTATTTTTTTCCCCTTATTCAAAGAATAAATCTCTTGAACAATGACTCTAAAAAGTAAGTTGAACGTGAACTTTCGAAATCAGAGTAGGATTGAATACCGTTATGTGGAACGTAGTATTTTCCCTCCCTAAGCATATCAAGATCTTCAACTATTCTTCTCTTTTAAACATATATATTTTATTTTTCAGAACGATGAATAAATATTTTAAATTTTCCAAACATGAGCCTAAAAAAATCAATTGTGGAAAAATTTTTCAAAGTTGATTTTACAAAATCAAGGATCTAAGAATCTTTTGCAGTACATTCTGTTAACGTAAGCTGTTTTATTTTACAAGTTTTCTTTAACTGACTTTTAAATATACACTTTCTTTCATTATGAAAGGATTTGGGTTGAACCAAAACTTTATAATGTTAAATTAACTGCTACTTCAACATCTTTCCCGGAGTGATTATTAACCGATGTATGTAAACAGCAGTTTTTGAACCCACTAAAGTCAAAAATCTGTACTTTATTAACTACTATTTTAAAGTAGAAGGTGGTTAAAATTAAACTGACAGTACTCAGAGGCTCGTAGTTCAGTTTCTACTGAACGGATTTGAATGAAGCTTCAAATATGTGTTATACAGATCATGCGACTGAGGTTTCCCGAAGAAAAATAGTTTTAAATTTCGCCAACAAGAGGCACTCTTGTGACGAAGTAAAACAAAGATAACAATTCAAGAAACCATGAATAACAGAATATTGTTTTTATTTACACACCTGTGTGTACACTTCTTAACGATCAATAATATGCTGAAAGCATACCACCACGTTATCAACTGCCGCATTTGACCACCTTATCAACTGCCACCTTATCAACTGCCGCACGCACTAAGAATGAGGTGCGACATAGCAGACGATGAAGGCTTTCAAGTCCGCTTCATTAGTTGCGCTCAGCGCAATCTTTGAGAAAAACCCACAGACAGTAGTCATAGGATTACAGATCCGGTGATCTTGCTGGCCTCCCAACTGATGAAGTGCACAAGATGACACGTTCATTATGGAAGTTATCTTGAATCACATTCTTGGCTTGCTTTTGTTTGGCTGTATTGGTTACTTGTGACTGTACACATATCGAACCCATTCACTCTGTCTTCCTCAAAAAAGAAGGGGCCAAAATGAAATTCATCGTTAATACACACGATACTATGACGCATGGAGAATGTAGTGGCTGTTATTGCCCATATGCGATTGCGTTAACAACACCATCTAAGTTTTCCGTGTTAATAGCACCATCTGAGTAAAAAGAAGCCTCATCTGTCCATAGCAGTATCATATCCAGAGGCCAAGGGGTGCATTTGGGGGCAGTGTCCCCCTGAAAAAATTTTACTCTACTCCCAAATTTACAAAACAAACAGAAAAGTGATTTGGAAGAAAAAGTAGAAATAAAAAAAAAATCAATCTGAAAAAAATTTAAACATTTTTAAAACTTAAATCCTGCTTAATCAACGCTGATGTACAAGATGGCTACACTAAAAACTTCGCCGATATATGGACCTCTATGCCGGTTTGTTTAATTGATCGAGATGAAATGTCATAAATAGTTATTCAGAGGTATGGTCTTAAGATTATGTGAACGGCAGCAAAGTGGCGCTTACTGTTCCAGGTATAGAAACTCGCAATTTTCGAATGGCTGTACTTATATTTTACCGCCGCAAAATGATCAGCGCATGCTAAAACCCTAAAGAGCGTTGGAAAGGTACGTAGCATCACAAAAAACGGACGTGTTATGCACGCAAAAAAAAGCACGCTGTGGCAGCTTCACAGCTTACCAAGGTATGTTGTGTTTGTCCCCCAGCTAAGCGGGGCGACTGTACCCTATTGCAAAGGAGGAATCCTCGATTCGCGAATGCAAAAGGCAGAACTGCATGCAGATTCGTTCCGCAGTGCCAGCGGTTGCTGTGCGGTCGTGGATATGTTAATTTAGTACACGCATGCTTGGAGAAAGAAAGCCGTTGTATGAAGGCAATGTGCCAACTTTCATCGGAGCGCATTGGATTTTCATTAGGGAGCTCGTGCACGACTGCGATATGATTCTACCAGCGAAAGCTCGTGGTGAATTGGCAAATCTCCATTATCAAAATGAGATGAATGCCGCGAAGGCCTTGCGTATTTGCCGTCGTAACCATTGCCAGAAACGTGGTGCATACACTCCAAAAGCTCTGCGCGATTTGCTAAAGAAATTCGAAGAAACTGGCTGCGCCTGCGATTGACAGCGATTTTTCGATAGACAGCGAACGTTCTAAGTAAGAACGTAAAACCCTAAAGAGCGTTGGAAAGGTATCTTCTTTTGCGATAGACAGCGAACGTTCTCAAGAATAGCTGGACGACCAGCTATTCTTGAGAACGTTGTTACGGAAGCGCATCACATAGTGACTTCTGGACACACATGCTTACTGCAAGAGGTACAGCTCATGTCTTAGAAATGCTGAAAACAACGCTCTTAAAGCTACTGCGCTATGTACTCCGCGTGCTTCCATATCTGTTCCAGCGCATCCAGATGTTGGAAGCAGGGGACCATCAACAACGCATCGACTTTGCAGATGAATATCTATCCGATATGAAGGCGGAACGACTGGCCTCTTCGAATATTACGGATGGACAAGGTGCATTTCACTTTAATTGGCAACGTCAACACCAAATATTGTGTGCACTGGGCAGACATTAATCTTAATCCCCACACTGTGGTACCGGTACCTTTATACGACGCCAAAGTTACTGCGTGGTACGCCATTGCAGACACCATTGCTCTCGGCCCGCAGTAGCTTTGAGGAAGCGACACCAACAGGGTTTGTACCATGCTCTGTGACAAGCTCTCAGTATACACTATATATCCATGCTGCAAAATTATGTCATACCAGAATTATTGCAACGACATGCACTGAATGACTTAGTTCGGATGAAAGGACTGAGCACCTCCGCATACGGCGAAGTCTGTTTGCAGAGTCCTGGAACAGCATTTTGATGACCGCGCCATCGCACGTCATTTTCTGTGGCCTCCGCGATCTCCCGACCTCACTCCTATGGATTTCTGGTTCTGGGGATATCTCAAATCTATAATTTACGTGCGAAATCTGCAAACTTTGCGGATTTGAAAGACTATCAAACCTGAGGTTGCGAACATCCCTCATGCTATGCTATGTTCAGCATCGTTGTGCACAATCTCCCGCATGCAGTCCTTAATTGTCTGCGACGGCATCCATGTGGCAAATGTGAAATCTTTTCTTTTCTCCAATCTTCGTTGTTGGTATCTTATTTCTTTCTAATGCAAATTTTCACTGTGCGTTCCCAATCGTGCTTTCTTTTACCGTTTGCAGAGTTGCTTTTTGCATGTGCATAACGCCGACGCCTCTATTTTTTCTGATGCACGTACTGTTCCTACGCTCATTAGGGTTTTTGCACCATTTTGCGACGGAAAGAAAGTAAATGTTGCCATTCGAAAATTTCGAGTTTCTCTACCTATAATCGTAACCTTGAGAGCTACTTTGTTGTCGTTCACAGAATTTTCGAGCCCCATATCAAAGGGATACCTATCTCTGAAATTTCATCTCAATCGGTTGAACAGACGGCCCCCCAGAGATTCATATATCGGAAATATTTTGATGACCACCCTTTATATAGGAGAGAGTGTGCATTTTTAACATTCAACCAATTCTTAAAATCCCCAATGATTATGGATGTCACATGACCGGAAAGAAGATTGTCTTACTTGCATTTAACGGATTTTGTTAAAAATCTCAGGCTAGAGGATGTTGTTAACCGGTTTGTGAATGGTCTAGATTGTTGTTAAAATTATTTTTTATACCTATCGTTAAAAAAAGATAGAATTAATATAAATTAAGTATTGAGTATTTAATGAATTTGCACCTGTAAAAACCAAATTTAGGTCAAGAACAGTGGGAGTGTTTTCGGGGACATTTTTTTTAAATAAAAATAACATTATCAATAAACAATTAAGAACGAGGGAAAATAATGTGCGGCATTACCGCTCACTAATTTACCACAGCAATAACTAAAAGGTAATTTTATTTTCGTAGCAAAATAAAATAGTTATAAAATTAACTGTTTATAAAATGAAAAACGAAATTCAATTAAAAATATATAGTTGTGGCAGAATTCCTGAACACACTCGATTTTTTGCGCAATTTTTGTGGCTGACTTTTTCGTTGCGAAATTATTTTAACCCAAGCTTAAAAGAGTTTATGATTTCTGTTTGTCTGTCTGTCTGTCCGTCCGTCCGTGCCCTAACTGTCATAAATACAGAGGGTGTTAACACATTTTAGAACTTTTGAGGTCATATAATTAGTATGTAAAATATAAAGACTATTTTTTAAATGTTCAGTCGTATAGCTCTTTTTCTGGGCAGTAAGTCTACATCGTCAATTCCCTGATAGAAGGGGTTTTTAAAACTTTCCAGGGGTATTAGTTGACATTTCCTTTTCACAATTTTTCAGTCACTATACATTTGGGTGCCCCTGTAAAAGGAACTATTAATGAGAGACACTTATCGATGGAAAGCTTTATTTTGTAATCCTCAATAATATATACCAATTTTGTTACATTTTAAATAGTTGAATATCGCTAAAATATGCTTTAAAGAATGATTGCTCATAGATCAAAATGTATTGAATTCTTTTGGGTGCTCCTGTAAAAGAGTTATAAATCCTACATACACATTTTCGATAGGGTACATGGTACAGTACATAGGAATGACATATATAAATTTCGTAGTAATCGATGCATATTTACAGCAGTTAGAGCACGGACGGACAGGTGCAACAGATGAAGAGACAGACTAACCGAAATCAAACACTTTTCAGTCCGTGTTAAAACACATTAGAATCACTAACAATAGCTAAGATATAACGATAGTTTCATAACGAAAAATTAAGTCAACCTTGAAAATTAGGGGGGGAATGAGTGTGTTCAGGACTTTCTGACACCACCGTAATTTTATTAATACACGCAATTGAATTAGTAAAAACGATAAAATAAATAAAATAGCAAAAAATATGCTTCGTAACTCTTAAAGGACCTCTGAGGGGGTGGGGAGATGAAGAAATCTATTGAAAATGAATTACCATCCTGGGGCACGGCCCCCACCCTAACCTAATCATCTGGCTACGGGCCTGGTCCATAGGATATGCGATGGCCAGTACATCCACATACACCCTCACCAAAAAACGCGAGGCAAAATCGAAACATACACAGTAGTCAAGGATTTCAGTCGCATATTGCTTTAACTGTGTATCGTCATCTATTGGCAAAATTTCAAACTATTTTTTTTTTTTCGTTCGAAACCTCGGCCACATGATCCATAATACATAACATACATTTCAAGTTTCAATGGATCCGTTCATTAGAACCGGCACTACGAGCCTCTGAGTATCGTCAGTTTAATTTGAACCATCCTGTATAATTATTCTTTAAAGACTATTTCAAATATCTACAGTAAATTTAAGAAGAAATATGCATATCTGTTACATACTAATATAATAACTGCTCTTCACACTGTTAACTGTTGTTGCTGCTACAGCTAAAGCCCTACTAATATCCGATGATTTTAGCTCGCAGATTTGATATTTTAACGGATATAATATCTGCGATTCAAACTACTCTTTTTCAATTTGTATAAATTCAGTATCAGTAGTATTCAGTACTACGCATCATATTCATATTCTTAATTTTAATTGAATATACCATATGTGAGCCCTTATTCATATAAGCTACATTTATTCTTAAGGTTTTGAATTACTTATTTATTTCTACTGTTAAAAATAAGTTATTTCTGGAATTCTTAAATTATATAACTTACTAAAGCAGTATTGATGATTGAGAGAGGAATTGAAAACTCCTAGGCGGGTGCGTCATTGCAAATGCACTTACACGAGCAAGAAGTCAAAAAATATATATATCTGTCCACACACACCAGACTTTTGATTCTTAATCCGCATCTGATGTGCATCCATGAGTCTAGAACTAAATAGCAGTATCCGTGAATCTAAGAAATAAGTTCTCCGCCTCCAATTCGAATCCACGGATCTAGATTTTTAGCGATCCGGCACACCTGACCCTTATTCACCCACCCCCACTCCTCTTAGAACGTCCAAGATCTTCATAGAATAATCTCGGGCTAATTCCCTCATTTCAGCCTCTTTCCATGCCCCCCCCCATTGGAATGTTAACGCCCCCTCTCACGTGTAAATGGCTTTTTGCCAAAGCGGGATAGCACCTATATTTAAAGGTAGTCGAATAATTAGTCGGAAAACATTATGTACGATTTAGCGACCACATGAAATCGGTGCCGTATATTAATGTTGACGCGCTGCACTTACCTGTAGAATCGTAATGTATCATCAAACATTAGGAGAGTGCACATAATCTTATGGAAATCAAAATGAAATTGACCGATTTAAACTTCACCCAGTTTTAGACCATGATTTATTCAAATTCATAAAGATTATTCATATGTTTTGTTAATACACTACTTTTCACTAGATTTTCAAGTTTGTTACTCATATTTTCATGATTTCTTTTTTCAAAAGCCATAATTTTTAATCCATTAATGCATAGTGATGCATATCGGCATCGTATTTTTCACTGCCGGATTAGAGTAGAAGCCAAATTTCTTACGTCAATTTCACACATACAATATAGTTTTTAATAATAAATGATTCATATCGTGAATAATAAAAATGTCACATATTTCTTTCAAATTGCTTTTTTTTTTTTTTTAAATTAGTTATTCTCAAAACTGACATACGAAATTTAGCTTACACTCGTGGCTATCGAGCAAACGTCTTTAAAAGTCGTGTATTTAAGGGTTAAGGTTACCCCTGTAAAGATATTTTTTCCTTCCATAATGAGTAGCATTATAAGTTATTTTCCATTTCTTTAGAATAATTCAAATAATAAATGAAGAAAAATATGGTCACGTTCAGAAATTGCTTGTAAGGTATTTGTTGTATCTGTGTTTTCCACCTTAAATGATTTAAATTTCTAAACTTTTCAAACAATGCAAATACTTTTTAAATATGATTTTTCTTAATAAATGTTTAAAAAAGGGCATAATATTTGTTTTAAAAAATGGCATAATCATAAAAGTTCATCCAAAAAAACTTGTAAACCAAACTTTAATACTCCAGTCATACACGAAATTACATCTGCATCACTTAATTCGAAATTTTCATCTGTATAAACAAACCGTTTAGTAAAAAACAAATTTCCTTTCCTTTTCACAGTTGCTCAAGCTACATACGAATGTAATGCAAAAATAATCTTGTTCAGCAAAACAGATTAAAACTTAACAAGATTTCTTCATTATTCAGAAGTCTGCTAACAAGTAAAAAATATTAGTTATGCTAATTGAAGTCTAATCCGAGTCTCTGTGCTCATTGAAAAACTTCTCATTAACTTAAGATACTTAATTTTCTTGACATCTAATTTTCTGATTTCATATCATTAAAAAGTACTTTTTTCTTTTATTGAATTTTATTTTCCAACTGGTTTATGAATTCAAATAACGTCAAAATATTTTTGGCACACTCGTCTTGTTCGAGGCATGCTTCGGGATTAAGAGAATTAAAGATTTTTTTTCGAAAGTTTTGCGGTCTAACTACTTTCGAATGAAACTTGGGAAAAGTTTTTTATAAATAAAAGCTTCTTTAAATGTACTCTAAAAAAATCATTAAATTGTAAATCATGTGTTTTTAAAAACAAAAAAAGATGCGATTATGGTTGCATAAAAATAAATTTAATTAGTTTATCTTAAATTAAAATAATGGTTTTTCAATGGAATTGTACTTAAGACTGTTCTTTTAAGAAATGATAAAATATTTCACCACTTTTAAAAGAAATAATTGCTGCAGACTCAAAAATTATTTTAATAAAACTTAACAAATTACTCTATGCATGACTAACGGTCGGGAGTTATGAAGCATTTAAGTGAAATTCTAAAACATAAAGTACTTTGATGTATTTTTTCAGAATAAATAACGTCTCATCCCATTTTTTTCTGAAAGTTAAGTGAGACATATAAGGATTTTTGTTTACAGAAGTGAACAGCACAAATTGCGAGGAAATTTACTAACTTTTTCAAATATAAAAGCTTTAAGAAAGTTTTTCTAAAAGCCTTGTAACGAACACGTTCTTTTCAAGAATATTTAAACCCATATTGGACCGCCGTCCTATTTATAGGATAGTCGAATGATTTAAATACCGATGGAAAAAAATAATAAAATCGGCATAAAATTTCTTGAAAATTATTGCTAATAGGCAAAATTTAATGCATTAATAAGGGAGAATGGAATTTGGGAAAAAAATTAATGAAAAAAAATTCCTTTAAATTTACGCCTAAAAAGTATAGCTTTAAGCCATTAAATAATGAACTAATTTTTTCTTGAACAAACATATGTAATTTTTTAGTACATCGTCGGTGTTTTTCAAAACAGTAAGAATAACCATAAAAACAATATTATAGACATGTGACACGTGTTTTCTGACTGTCCTATAAATAAGGCAACGCGGTCCTACACTTTTTTTTTAATCATTCATTTTCTTTTCAGGGAACAGTGCACCTTTTTTATCTTCTCATTCTTGGTGACAGGAAGCAATTAAAGGGCGAAAAGTTATACTTTTTTTTTTTTTAATCAGACACCATCGTTCGTTTGCAATTAAAAGGATTTTGTGCCACTGAGACTGTTGGAGAGAATCAAATGGTAAAAAATGCCCTCAAACATCTTCAAAATCATTAGCCAAAACTTAAAGGAGTATCTGATGCACTGTTCAAGAAAATTCAGCTGTAAATGCTTAAAATCGCTTGTGTGTTGAAACTAGCACGGTGCCCACGTCCACCGCCGTATCTGCCTATAAGTAAATATGGCAAGGTTGATGGCACTATTTTCTCTTGGAAAACAGCGGATTCACAGTGTGTCACAGTCTGGTTAATTTATCAAGATGTTAGAAAAAAGGAAATCAATTTTTTAAGTATAAAAACTTTTTTATGGGTCATAATTGCATGTATTATAAAAAAACAAAATTGAATCTTATAAGGTATCGTGTTAGATTCCTGTCTTTATATACGGTTAATGCGATTTTTTAGCCACTTGCCTTTCGTATCACTTAGAACTTGTTTTTGAAAGAATGATAAACGTAATTTTAGTTATTCTTTTAAACTGTTGTTCACTTGTCCAGTTGTCGATTTTTTGCATCCTACTGCGTTTACAATTGCAAAAATGGTGGCAGTCTCTTTCAGTTGATTAATGACAGTGATTGAAAGAATCGATTAAGTCTGAAAATAAAATTCATTTGAAAAGACAATAAAACAAAGCTTTGAATAAATGAATATCGCATGAATCAAGATAGCTTGAGATATTCACTTTCACGGATCATTAAATGCCCAAATAACTGTTTAAATCTTACAATTTCAGACGTTATACAAGAAATATTTGCTTTGATAAAATTTGACGTTAGAAAATACGCTTAACATGTAATGACGAAAACTTAACATAATGAAAACTTTCGGAAATATTAGATTGGGCTCGATTAGAAAAATGACAAGTCAATTAAATATACAACTAAGACTAATCATTTAACCATAAACATTCAATAAAACACAATGAGCTTTTGATATGCATGTCATATATTCTGTTGCTATTAATATGATTTCTTCGGTGAAACTAATTTGTAAGTTTTGTATAAATAAAGTCATTTATTAAGAAAATCAAAGAACTCATTAACTTTTATATGTTGAATACATACGGGATAAAATAAATAACTTGAATGATTCTTTCTTTAGTTCAGTTAATGTAATATTGTTGCTACTATTTCCTTCACTGATCATTAGTACAGGAAAAATGGGCATAGAATAAGAGAACAAATCAAACCAAACCATTAGATAAGGATTTATGGCATCTTTATTTTTTTCCGGCAATTGTTCATGATTCCTAATTAGACCTCCCTTTCTACTATACCGTAATGCATAGCTCGACGTGGTAGTGTTAGTTCAGAGTGATTTATAATCCATTAAAATATAACTGACATTTTACGCCGCTTTCTTCCTTGCATTCAGCGCAATTAAAATGTCACATGTTAAATATGGTTATCAAAATTTGTTAAGCCGTAAGATACTTAAAGAAATCATTTTCATGAGCTAAAGAGATTCTGTAGAAAGGTATAACGAAAGGTATAATTTGCGTTCTTGAATTTTAAAATATTTTAATGTCAGGTAATTTTATTTTAATGGATACAAAGGAACAGGCCCGGACTGGCCAGGGTGTCCGACTGTCTGCAGACGGGTGGGCCCCCGCCCTCAGCGGGCCCTCCTTGTTGAGGGCGGGCCCCCAAACTGAAAAAAGAAAGGAAATT
The DNA here is from genome assembly GCA_038373885.1 of Cheiracanthium punctorium. Lineage (NCBI taxonomy): Eukaryota > Metazoa > Arthropoda > Arachnida > Araneae > Cheiracanthiidae > Cheiracanthium > Cheiracanthium punctorium. Next base: position 165,635 of record JAWZYV010012134.1, on the reverse strand, counting down.
TTAAAAAAGTGGTATACTGATAGCACTTGAGTGAAGTTTGACACATAAAAAATTTTTTGCAGCTGCAATTGCGCCCCAGAAGGCTTCAAAAACACTTCATTTTAGATGTAGTTCTCAAAATTTTTTGAGTGAGGGTTCCCGAATGAACAAGGGATTCATTAATATGATGGACGCATATTAATTAATATATCAGTATTTCATTTATGCATTAATTATCAATCCTAATTAATTAATAATAACACCACACCTCCCCCCCATACCCCGAAAGTTAACACATCCTATTATTTATCGGTTGCACAATAACCCGGGACCCCCCTTCTCTTGAGACGGGCGGGCCCTTACCCTCCCAGTCCGGGCCTGCAAAGGAAAAACACATCACAAAAAAGACTTACCTCTCACTTACTCTTGTCGGACAGACCGTCAGATTTCAGACAGCTCTGAACTACGGTCAAAAAAGGCGGATTTCTCTTATTTTGAGGTTTATCGTTTAGTGCTATGATTTCTCCGGATAATAAAATCTTCCTTCTATTAATGAGTTGTAGAATCGCCTGCAAGTGAGTGGGGCCCCCTTTAAAGAACCTAATTATCATAAAATTGACAGTTCACCTCACGGGAAACCCGTGTTAAATTGGGCAGGCCGGTCCATATTGAAGGGAAGACTGGAAATATCTATACTGTCCACTGGGATTATAGAGTTGTCCCATCTCTGTGTATCCTTCTAAGTTTAGACCTTGTGCAGTTGTAATAAAAATGCAGATTATTCTATATTCTTGCATATTAAATTAATGTGATGAGTGGGACCAAAATAAATTATTTTCTTGCCATGGCCGGAAATCCGTGTAAGACAGCTATGTTTTTACAAAACTTGACGGAGTCTAAGTTTTATACCTGTGGTTGGACAGGACGGAACTTCTAAGGAAAGTTTTCCTCCTTTTTGGCGGGCAAGCGTTTGCGCTCAGGCAATAACAGCTTTAAAGCGATAGAGTGTGGGTTTTTTTGTGTTTTTTTCTTTAAGGGATCTTAAGAAAAAGTAGAAAGCAAAGAGGGAACTTAAAAAAATTTGTACGAAATCCTATTGTTTTAAATGGTATAATTGTTTTGTAAAAAATTTGTACGAAATGCTATTGTTTTAAATGTTATAATTGTATTGTTATAAATGTTATAATTGGAATTATTGTTTTAAATGAGTGGAATTTAGATCGCTGTAATAGTAGTTTTAGGATAACGAGACTTCATTTTTATCAGATTGTTTCTCAGTCAGTGGATTTAACATCATTTTTTATTAGCAGAAGTGTGATTTTTTTATTTAATATGGAAACAGTGGTTAATTCATACTAAAAATTTTTTTATTAAAAAATATATAAATTTTAACTTCTTTTTATTTTTAAAGCAAGACCCGGTATGGACCGGGAATTGTGTCATTCCCGAATCAATTCAATCACCATGCATACAGCAGGTTTCGAGCTCGGAACCACTGAAATTAACTCGAACGTTAATCTCTAGACTAAATGATCGGCTATTGCATATGAAGTTTTTATAAAATCAACGGTTTCTGTTATAAATATATTTTTAACCGATTCTATTAAGCATTATAATATCGTCAAATATATCAGTGTTTATTCTATTAGGTTGTAACGAAAGTTTCCCGCCACCATAAATATCGTCTGTGGCGGTCAACACGAACAATCTAAGTTCGCGTTGTCGTGTTTGCTCATATTTCATCAAACAATTTTTGGCATTTGAAAGAAAGAGACTCGCTTTAGAACACTGTGTTGTAAAATCTTTAAAAAAAAATCGTTATCATTAAGTACAAGGTGTCTGAAATCGAACTATCACGCTACCAGATTCAAACCATCATTTACTTCCAGTTCTGTTACAAAAAGTCAACTATAGAATGTAAACAAATTATGTGTACAGCTTCAGGTACTACTGTTTTATCATATGACACTGTGAAGGTTTGGCAGTTAAAAACAAGGATTCAAGAAGCAGAGCGTTGTGGCTGGTCGACTGATGTTGATGAGGGCCACCTGCGCGAACTTGTTGAAGAAGATCAGTATTCAACCACTCGAGAACTAGCTAAGGTGTTAGACGTCAGTACATGCCTATTAGTCGTGCTATGCATTACATAAACTTGAGGCGCAAGCTCAATCGCAGGTGCTTCATGAGCTGACTCAAGCAGTATTGGCGGAAAACTTTCGTTACAACCTGATATTTTAATCTTAATGAACGGTTATCATTAATACCTACAAAGCAATAAACGAAATAGGCCCACTTCGACCCGAAAGAAAAATAAAGTTTAAAAGTCAGCCCGACCCGGCACTTTAACAAATATTCATCTTTCTACACAAATGTTTCACATAAACAAGGAAAGAGTCCTCGGACTCTAAATGATGGCAACACAGTAGTCTAAAACCTCATTAGCAGACATTTTGAAATTTCTTTTTAAGCTGTAACTTACCATCATGCAATCGCCACATGCGATAAGTTCTAGTGAAATAAGCTGTGGGATACCTAAGTTCCATTGATCCCTCCTCCCCTCTGGTGTTTTATTTATTTATTTTTCAGTACATTAGTAAATCAGTTAGAATATGAATATCGATAATGTAGTGATGAATTTCTTCATTAGAATAGAATTGGTTGAGGAAGGGTTAACCTTTCAGCGTACAACTTTTTTTATCGCCTTCAGTTTTTGCAGATGCCTGCAGTGATAAATTAAGTTCAGACATTACCTTTGATTATAATAGGTAATTTGTCTTATAAATTTGTTTCAAAAATTTGAAAGATTTACATTCTCCTTTATCGCCCTTCAGTATTTTGCGGAAATTAAATTTATTAATATAAAAGAGGAGAGGAGGTGGATTCATGCTTATGTATTCTACACTGAGAAAAATGTTTTCTGACATTAAAGTACAATGTATGGGTAAACGTAGCGCCAACACGTAGTGATAAAAAGACTGTCAGCTTGCGGTACAAGGCTCTTCGAGATTGGCTTATCAACGTCATTACGTCATTTCGTGAGTGGATTTACAACACACTGTGCTGTACTCGAAAGCTACAGCACTTGTGCTGTTATTTTACAGAACTATGTGTGGTAAAGTTACAGGTACTTCTTACAGTGTATGATTGACGATTATTAAAAGTAGGTGGTTTCACTACGAAACCACTCCAATTTAAGGGATTAACAGATTTTTAAGTTAAAAGCACGAGATTTCATTTATTCAGTGGCGTATGGTTAGCAAATTCGATTAACACATTATTTAAGAGTCCTTTTCCCATCACATTTCATGAGAGTAAAAACAATTTTTAGTTATTTTTGATTGGTTGTCCAGTTTTTTAATTTTAATTTAAGTATATTGATTCTAATTAAATGAAGATGCCTGACGTATCATACAGTGGCCAAAGGGCCGTTTTTCTAGAAGTGTTATAAGGTAATTATAGTCAAATGTATCGTGTCAAAACAAGAAAAGAGTTTTCATAGAGGAATTTTTTTAAATTAACGTATTAAGTCGTAAATGAAGCTCAAACGGGTGGATTATATTAAATAGATTACAAAATTGATAAACTAGCGTAGAATATTTAATAGAGGGTTCTGAAACACATCATTCCTAACCAGGGGTTAACCATTTGATTCCTGATTCATCGTGGGTGTGAACAATTTCTCCTGAAATAGCCTTTTGAATTTATTTTCGTAAACAAGGTGCTAGAAGATATCCAGTATTTAAGTGTTTTCTCGTAAAACATGTTCAGTTATATGTAAGGTGTACAATACACCCAAGGTTTGCGATGAAACGTGCGTACAGATAATAGACAAATTATTCTTAGTCAACTTTTACATTATAATTGAGACATAAATAGATATTATTGTTTAAAATAATAACTAATACTCGTTACTTTCTAATACATTTTCATGGAAACAGGCTCTAATTAAATCCTATATTTTGAAAACCTTTCATTTCCATGGATCTGAACTTTATTTCAGGTGAAGCTTCTGATAAGATTTTTATTTAGAATTACACAAGTATTTGCTAACTATTATTGATTTAAATGAGACGCAAAAACCAAAGTAAACGAAATTCTTTCAGTTTCTATAAAGTGCCCGAAAATACAGGTCGCGCCCACTTTTTAAAGCTAGGAAAATTTAAATAAAAACTTCAGTCTACGCAGGCTTAAATTGCCCTGTAAGGATAGTTTTACTTTTGTACGTACAGAACATTTTAAAATTAGTTAACTGTTTTCTTAGATTAAAACTCTGATATTTATTTTTGTATCTCGGTTCCATTCAAAGCATGCATATTTTAGGTGAGTGTACCCATTGTGTCATTTTATCATTTTCTTAGTCTTTGAAGAAATAGCTGTTTTAACTTTCGTCTATCTGACTACTCTAATCATTCTCAACAAGATCACAAGTTTTCACATCGGTAAATTAACTTTCCTAAGGAAAGCTGAAATTAACTTTTACTATTAAGTTAATGTTGAGTGTTACTCTAACTTTTACTAAATTGAAAATGCCTCGCCATGGCACAGTGGTTATGTCACTGGAAATGGTAGACGGGCGAAGTGCACCCCATAGTCGAACGTAAGTGAAATCCCTCCGTATTCAAAAATAGAGTCTTGCAACGGTCTGCTGTTCAAGGTTTTACCCTCACCAAACTTTTAATGTAATTTCAAACTTCTGACATCAGAAGGACAAGATTATTGTTTCGAATCAACAATACAGGTGTATTACAAACGCATTTTTAAAAACAACATTAAAGAAAAAGATATCTTATGCACGATCTTTTTCCGAAGCTTTCAGTGTGTGCTCCATTGGCTTTTCCTTAACTTTAAAGCCTATCCGCACTATAGTAAAACACATACAAAAGCATTTTAGAAGTTACCAAGATAAGCCTTTGCAGATTTCAGTTTCTTTTTGTCTGATTTCATACAAAAATAGATGCTTACTTTTGGGACATCATGTATATTCTTATACCTTTTTTAATTCTCCTACCAGAAACGTGTTTCTCATTTCGTAGATTAGCAACTATGATTACATTTAAAAAATACTAAATTAAGCTTCCTTCCTTTTAGAACGTTAAATTAGCTCATCAAATTATGCAGTAACTAGATAACGTTGAAAGATCAAGCATTTATGTTTCATTCATGAGAACTTATTATGAATTACGTTTATATAAAGAAAATTTTAAAGTGTGTCGCTAAACTTTATAACGATCAACGCTCCCTAATTGCTCTTTCTACTTAATGAAGAGGAAACTCGGTGTGTGTAAGCTATAATAGTGTAAAATTTGTTTATAGAAAATAGAATATGTGATTATTAAACGGCTGAACTGAGTTAGTAAAAGCACGAAAATTTCTGCTTCTATCAGCTACCACGTTAGGTATCGTGAGGAAAAATGGAAATTTTATAAACGACAAAATATAGTGACATAAAATTTAACAATTAAACTCGATATTTTTTCTTGTGATTTATATGTGATTTTATAAGAGTGGTTACAGCCAATTTTTTCTGAATAAATGTTACTTTAAACAGATTTCATTAAAAATCCTAACTCCATAGGTGTAGATTAAACTCTAACTTTTACTAAATTGAAAATGCCTCACCATGGCACAGTGGTTATGTCACTGGAAATGGTAGACGGGCGAAGTGTGAAGGTCCCGGGTTCGGGTCCCATTGCGTGTTCGTCGACCTAACCGTTCGGAATTTTTCGTGGTTTCCTCCGAAACTTAACGTAAATACGGGTTAGGACCCCATAGAAAGACCCCCATGAAGGGCACCCCTCCCATAGGCCTAGATCCCTCGTGCAGATAATTGGCCTTAATCCCACAACACACACTAAATTGAAAATTATCTTTAATTTTTTAAACACAGCTGAAATATTTGGTTTAAATCATCTGCCTACTTTAGTTTCTTATTTTGAATAAGTGTTCATAAATGACGAAATTGTATAGTAAAATATATGAAAGTCCATGCTACTTTGTGTTCTTTACTCTGAAAAATTATTTTTTAAATGTACTTTAAAAGCATAAAATTCCCAAGGTTTTTTTTTTTGGTTTTGTTCTTTTGCTAAAACAAAGTTACTTCAAAAAAAGTAAAAATTTTTAATTTGGGCAGAAGAACTTGTGATTTATTTTGTGCGTTTTTATTTCACCTATACTTGAAAATGAGACGCAAGATGAGACATGAACAAAAATTCATTTTTACATTTCTGATTCATAAAAAGAATCTCTCCATTTCTGTTAATAAGGATATTGCATGCATACAAATAAATTATACAAAGGTCATCTGTAAAGGCCTACGGGAAGGAAGTTTGACAAACTTAAATGAAACTTACTTTTGGATCAAAATTGCCAATCTTTAAGCTTATAAATAAACACAGACGATTCAAAAAATACGTCAAAGTTTTATCGATATTTTCTATGGTACCTTCTGTTAAATACAGTGTTCCAAATCGCCTCTTAAAATAATAGATTCTTCAACCAAACTTCATTGCATACATATTTACTTAAAATCATGAAACAGTGTCGTACTATTTACATCAAAATACTTATTAAACTTAATGAGATATTTACTATTTAACCCTTTGAGACGCAACCCTTTCCCAATGCTGAAAAAAGGGCAGCCGTTGCCATCGCTCGACTTAACTACCAGCAAGATGGCGGACGATCGAGACTTTCATCTCATGCCACAGATCCAGAGACCCTTTTTTGACGACAGCTGGCTTTGCGGAACAGCCAGCTGTCGTCAAAAAAGGGTCTCTAGATCTGTGGCACGCGGTCTACGTTTCGATCGTCCGCCATCTTGCTGGTAGTTAAGTCGAGCGATGGCAACGGCTGCCCTTTTTTCAGCATTGGGCAATCTATCCAGCTGTTCTCGCATTCTTCCCTTTTTCAGCAGATGTCAGTGCTGTTAAAAATGACCATTTTTGTTACGGAAAATGACGTGCTAAAAAGTAAAGTATTCTCGTGGAGCTATGTCACCCGCAACCACTTTTATAGAAATCAAATCTATTCTTTGTGACTGGCAACAGTCAACCCGTCAGAGTTTGGTGTTCCCAGAGCGGGAACACTGCGCGTTAAAGAGTGAAACATTGAATTGCTTTAAATCTTCCATGCATGCTGTGATGCAAACCAAAATCTGATCAATTAAAAAACTCGACACTTCAAATAGGATATGTTTGGCTTTATATAATCCTTTTAATTTAAAATCTTTATTTTTGGTCTTAAAAAAACTAAAGCCATCATTAAATTGATTTTTCAAGTAAAGAGCTTGGTTTTCCGAATACAATCTCTTATCTAGAAAACTTCTATTCTTAGTAAAAATACATTTTTGAGTATTAGTGTCAATATTTACCCGGATAGAAACAAAAATCAACTGAAATACAATCTAAAATATCGTGGATAAATATTTTCTTTCAAGAATCAAAGGATAGTTGTTTTTCTGTGATATATATTTTCCTAATAAACAACTGTAAATACTGGGATCATAAACATGAAAGTAATAAAGCTCTAGCGATAGATTTTCAGAAAAAGTTTTTCAAAACATAATCTTCAAAACAAAGAAAAGTTATTTCTAAGAAAATCAAATTCGCGTGCAAGGTTACAAAATCTCACAATGAATAAAATTTTAATTTAAAAATTGCTCTCTTTCCTGAAAAACTAGAAGGTTTTAGAAATACGAAGATGAAAGTCTAGAAATTCAACATCAATTGTAGATACAAATTTATTCGATACCATCAACGTAAATCCCTGTCGTTGAGATAGCGGATTCTGTTGCACTTATGTATATGTATTTATTTTGTTATATGCATTGATTTATTTTCTCTTTCCCTTTCTCTGCGTATATCTTATCTGATGTATATTTAGAATAATTAAGAACTGTTCAGAATATGTTGTTCTGTTACTTTTTCATTTAAACATGTATTGTATTTAACCATAAAGATTGTATCATTTACTATGTGAAGGTAATTTATGAATTAATATTTTTATTTACAAAACAAACTAATTTATATTTAAATAATTTCAGTCATATGCGCTAATGTGCTATTAAATATTGAGAAAATGACAAACACTCAAGGACTTGAAAATAGTCAAAAGACCCAGTGTTAAGGACAAAATAAAAAAATATCTTCATTAAAACAAACATATACAGAAATAAATCAGTACTTACATTTCAGACGATACAAAGAGTCCACGCTTCATCAGCTATAAATCATCTACCCATGCACTGGAAAATGAGATATTATCCTGATTTATTTCTGCATATGTGTGTTTTAGGAAAGTTTTACTTACATTTTGTCCTTAACTCCAGTTTCCGTGGATTTTTGTTATTGTATCAATATTTAATGGCACTTTGGCATATAGGTTTGTTTGAGATAAATAAAATTTTGTATAATAACACACATAAAATGCACTTATCGCGCTATCAGTGCGGTAAGTACCTTTTTATGTGTGTTATACAAAATTTATTTATCACATTTTTTAACACTAGTTTCTTTGATTGTTTTTTTGTTACATGTTTCTTTGTGTTGCGTTATGTATGGCAAAGCTACGCAAGGACTATCTTAGCATGCATGTTATCGTAGGCGTAACTTATTGTGGGCAATCTCCCTCTCAATAAAAAAAAATTCAGCTATCACCTATTTGAAAATATTTTCTACTATAGGAAACATTTTGCCCCTCTCAATGTTACATGCCCATTTACGCCAATGCACGTTATTGAAGTATAAATTAGTTTTTTTTATCAGTAGAAATATTTCATAAGTTACATTCGGATAGTAAATGATACAATTTTTCATGGTTAAATATAACACATATTTAAACAGAAAATGTAACAGAACAGTAAATAATAAACCGTATTTGGCGCAGTTCAATATACATACTACTTTGATTTTTAGTGCCAAAAATGCCGTTTTTGACGGCGCCAAGGGAAAAAAAAAGTGGCAGCTAAATTGAGTTTCCAAACGTGTTTTCTAACCGGAGACACTAATAAAATTTGAATATTTGTTAAAATAATTTAGGGTTAAGAATATAAACAACATCAATTTCAAGAAAATTAACTAAGAATGGATGGCCGCGAATTCGCGTTTTCTAACTGGATATACTAATAAAATTTGAATATTTCTTACGAGAATTTAGGGTTAAGAATCTAAACAACACAAATTTCAAAAATACTAACTAACAATTGATTTTTACGTGAGGGGGCTCTAACCCCCTTCAAACCCCCCCCCATTTCATTTTAACGATAAAAATAGTCGAAAACTGAAAAATAACAAAAACGAATAAAAAAATTAAGAAAACGTAGCGAAAAAGATTAAAAACAGAATGTAGCACAGAATTCCTTCGCGTTTCCAGAAAAAATTACATTTATCGTCAATTGTGAAGCCCCCAAAAAAATTTTGTAGGATGTATATTGAAGCTTAGCCCCGTTTTTAATTGATCTAAAAAGCATCACATAAAAAATCTTCAGATCCTGTCTTATTCTACAGTGGGGATCAATTTAAAAAAGTACCCTTTGGTTTTTCTCCTTACCCTTAAATCTGACGGATGTGGTAGCTATTCTAAAACTGAAAAAATCTGGAGTGACTCCACTCGACTTTCCGAACACGTGCGATTAAGATCATTACCAAGCATTTAAATAAATTTTAATCGATGAATAATTCAGCAAAAATTCTAAGTTTTTTCAATTTGAGATCAATCTAATGTACCGTTTAAATGCTAGCGCACGTTCAAGAATTCCCCCCCCACACACACACAGGCTATAATGTAAAAGAAATCTTTCTCGAAGACCTGTAGAAAAACTATAAGTCCTATACACATCAAAATTAATACAGGTCTTTCAATAGTGGTTTATAACATATATATTTAATTTGAGCTCCATCGAATCTACCGTTTAAACGCTAGCGCACTTTCAAGATTTGCCCCCCATAGGCCATAATGTAAAAGAAATCTTTGTCGTAGCCATGTAGAAAAACTATAAGTCCTATACACACCAAAATCAATACTGGTCTTGCGACGGTGGTTTATAACATATATACCCAATTCGAGCTCAATCGAATGCCCCGTTTAGGAGCTACCGTGTTTACACACATACACTCACACACACATACATACATCTCGCAAAAATAGCATAAATTCAGAAGACGTCAAAACGTGTCAATACACCAAAATCCCGAAGTCGAATTTTTTCATGATACATGTATGGAAAGTAATTTAACTGTTTAAACCTTGTCCAAGTATGGGCGACACTTTCCAACACTGCCGGCCTGTTACAACTTCATTTTCGAGGTAAAGCAGACACGGACACGCACAATGTCGTTAATTCTGTGATAATTTTATTTTTGAAAAACAATTTAATTCAAATTTTTTACATCATCATTTCTTACAGCAAATTTTGAGAATGTTCGCCCCCCCCCTCATAAAATCAGCTTGCCACCCCAGAAAATAGTCCCTTCCGGCACCTCTGCCAAAAATGTTGCGAAGTATGTCAAAAACTTTGTTCGACGTGTTCATGTTTCCGTTCAAAATAGCAGCGGACATTTTCAACATTTCGTAGTTGTCAAACTAATATCTGCTGCTATGATCAAAAACTTTATTATTGCCAGTTTTTATTAGCCGTTATTATCTGAAAATATTCTGGCTAATGCACATAGCATACATTTTTAGCGACCACAGTTCGCCGTATAATGCTTAGAGTAACTGTGATGCAGATCATCACATATCTATTTTTAATTATCAATTACTTAATTGTTAATTATTTCTAAATTTAATCTGTGTTCAAAATTTATTCTTTGCACTTTCGATTTGGATTTCTCTTCCCTTCGCCTTAAAGTTTTTATTTCTGCACCTACCGTATTTAACCCTTTGAGGCGCAACCCTTTCTCAATGCTGAAAAAAGGGCAGCCGTTGCCATCGCTTGACTTAACGACCAGCAAGATGGCGGACGATCGAAACGTTCATCCGCCATCTTGCTGGTAGTTCAGTCGAGCGATGGCAACGGCTGCCCTTTTTTCACCATTGGGCAATCTATCCAGCTGTTCTCCCATTCTTCCATTTTTCACCAGATGTCAGTGCTGTTAAAAATAATCGTGACAATTTTGTTTACGGGAAAGGACGTGCTCAAAAGTAAAGGATTCTCGTGGAGCTATGTCACCCGGAATTATTTTTATAGAAATCCAATCTATTCTTCGTGACTGGCAACAGTCAAAACGTCAGAGTTGGGTGTTCCCAGAGCGGGATCACTGCGCGTTAAAGGGTTAAAAGCAATCTTCCGTTTTCATTTATTTTTCCTTTTTATTTCACTTTTGCATGGGTAAAGCCTAGCATTTCTGTTTCCATGGTTTGTTTATGACCATGTATGGTATCAAATCTATAAATAACTTTGGCTTTCTTTTGGGTTACAATTTAGCTGATAGATTTTTTTCTTTCATCCTGTGGCGCGTCTGGAATTCAAAAATAATTATATAGAAATGTATTTCATGTCTACTGGCGTCAAGTTACTTTTGCACTTTGTTTGGCGTGCCCTGTGACGTGTTTTGCTTCTGTATTACCTTCTTGGCTTGAATTTCTCGTGATCATTCACGCCTTAGCAGTTGTCTAGTGAACCTGAGTTTTTGAGGGGTCTGCCCAGCCACCGTAGGACTTAATAATTTGGATGTTTATGTGTTGACATGTTTAAATAAAAATGTAAAAGTTTCCACTGTACGAGTTTTGCTCATTTATCACGGCCTGGTTGTGAACCTGGGGAAAGCTTCCCCATAGTAACATAGCAGCCTTTTTATACGAAAATTTGGTTAGTAAACTAGTCAAAATCTCCAAAAAGTGCACATAGCAGATATTGGTTTGACAATGATTTTCTGAAAGTAATGACCATGTAAAAAATTTGAATTAAATTATGTTTTTCAAAAATAAAATTATCACAATATTAAGTAACATTGTACGTCTCCGTGTCTTTTTTACCTCACAAATAAAGTTCTGATAGCACAACAGTGTTGAAAAATACCTTTCACATTTAAAAAAGGTTCAAGCAACTATACATCAGTGTAAAATGTGTCCCATACACTCATGAGGTGATGGACAAAATTTTTAAACTATATACTAAAATGTGTCAGAGATATGAAGATAATAATGTGCCGACTTAAACCACTTTTCAATAGCTCTCGAAGGGAAAAAATCGCGTTTCAAGGGTCATGCAGAAATTTGCGGAATAAAATTGATTTTTAAACTCTAGCTTTAAAAGTTCTCATTCAAATTCATGTACAGTCCCTGATGATCTTTGTTCAAAGACTTCGCAGAGACGTTTTATGATGAAAGGCTGAAATTTTGTACATCACTCCATTTCTACAAAAATTTAAATAGTGTAACTTTTTAAAAATTAGCGAAAGAATTTTTTCTTAGTCTTTTTTCTACCTTATTTTGAACATTTGTTTCAGTTTACATTGCTCACTTATAGGTAAAAAATTAAAGCGTGTCCCACCTTTTGGGGACACCCAGTATATACTAGTAGTAGCTGGTAATCCATGTTGGTAAGGGTGCCAAACATCAGGGACACCATAGCGAAACACATTGTGTACTATTGGAACAAAATCTCCTGCGTTTTATTCTACATTCTAAGAGGAGGGAGTGATAAACAGATTGATGGCAGTCAGTCGTAACCAGTGATGTAAAATACCCGGGTATATACCCAAAATGGGTATTTATCTGGATATTTATTTTTGGATTAACACTATTGTTTAAAAAAAAAAAAAGCTTTTATTGGTGGATAAGGATATTCAGACACATACACACTTAAATATATTAAGTTAAAAGTACGAAAAATAAAGAAAAAGAAAAACGAGAAACTTAGGAACCCTTTACAACTTTTTAATTTCATAAAACTTCAAAAAAATATAATTATGAAAAGAAGCTAAATGATACATGTTGAATAAAATACTTGATTAAATATAGCCTATAAATATAACTGTTGGAATAAAATTTTAAATAGGAATAATTACAAGGAGCAGTGTATTTGACAATTTGAAAAAAAGGAGAGACATTCAACTATACTAAATATATGCAGACAGTAAAATCAATCTCAGGAGACCGAAAATCAAATGTGTAATTCTGAAAAATTCGTTAAAGGGAAATTTTATTACAAAAACATTGGTATTAATGATTTTTTAAATATAGATATTTTGTTCATCAATCTAAAATATTCATAAAAGTTTAAATTTACCGTAAAAAATATGTTTTTAAACCTATTACTTATAACTACTAGTTTTGTAACTATTTGCATGTGATTTTTATTTTAGTGATCATTCATATTCAAATTCAAATTAATCATAAAATGCATATAATCCCCTCTCCCCTTCAATAACAAACCATAATAAACTATCACAGTTTAAAAAATAATAAAGATAAAATAAGCTCTCTGATATAATAGTAAACTTAAAATAAGCTATGAGGTATATTAATCAATGTAACACATTAAAATATTGCCAAAGCTGTCACTTGCACAAAACAATTTAAGGACTACCATAAAACATCCTTCATTATTAAAGTTAGTGAAAAAAAGTGGTATGGCTGATAAAGTAGTTTGTGCCAAATAATCAAACGCTTAATAATAATAATAATAATAAAACACTACAAAAATACTCATAATGAAGTGAAATTAAAATTAAAAACTTTGTATTAAAAAAAAGGAACAATAATAGAAATCTAATTGGTATTAATCATAAATGTTGTTAAGAACAGTTATTCCATTCTAAGTTGAAAATACCCAGTTTTTGGGTATTTACCCAGGCCTTGGGTAAATACCCAAAAAATATTTACCTACCCCGTGGGCATTTACCCACCCCACATCACTGGTCGTAACCCTTTCCGCACCACGTTTATTTATCATCGAGGATTAAAAATTCAATGACTTTTATTAAATTGGCATTACCAAACCACGTATAGCGTAATAACCAAGCAACAATTACAGTGAATGTACTAAAATAGAACAATACCGTACGCGTTTTTGGGCCAGGAAAAATTTCATAACGTAGTCATGCACGTCATGGTGCGCAAGGGATTAATGACTATGTTTTCGGTTTTCTAAAACGATCCTCTTGTACAGGAAGGGAACTAAAAACGTGATTTTTCGCACCCACAGTAAAATATGAACTCTTTCCTTTTTTTTACAGCAGTTTACAAATTTCATTTAAGCTCCTCGCTTCTAAGTGTAATAAGTACTTCTGTGGTTTTATATTGTGGGACCATCGAGGGTGTCGAAGAAGGCATCCTGATCAATAAAGCACCCTGGTTGTTCTTTAGATTACACTAATTCTTTCTAACGATGTTTTAAAAATAGTGCCGTAGGGTAAGGATTTAAAGTGTAAAACTTGCGCAGTAATATAATAAAGCTAAACTTCGAAATTTTCCAGGAAAAACTATTTAAATTAAATATTTTTAGAAACACAGTATGTTTATCCTTTATTTGGACTTTTAAAGTTTTTCAGTAAAATGTCTTACAGGACTAAAAAACATTTACTGAAAAACACAGTAAGTGTCGAACCAAATATTAATTATTTTTCCTTTTAAGCTAATTCTCATGCATGGATTACGCAGCTTATAAATTTAAAATATTTACTTCACGTTTTAACAGGTGCTACATCAGTAGTCTAAAAGCAATATTTAATCTTAGGAAAACCAAACTTTTAAATTAAAAAGAAAATATACAAAATCACATAAAATGAAAAATTTAATTGCCTTCAGGCATTAAGACTCAGATTTAATTCTTTGTACTGTTTCGAATAAAATTTGATTCTTTTCGCTTTTTCTAATAAAATGCAATAAAAAATTCCAACTGCTTCCATAATCATAATCAGAATTTTCAGTTTCTGAAAATTCCTTTTTTAGCGGCAGTCTTTTGAAAATATATTCAAACGACTCGTTTTAATAAAAACAAATATGATTTCATTTCTACAATTACTTTGAAAATTCATTTCGCTACGGCTTTAAATGAAATATTTATGCTTTAAACATGACTTCTCCATAGTAACGACTTTTCCCCAACAATATAATTCAATATTTCTCCATCTATTAATTTGTTTTCCCTAAAATACGATTTTTCGAAATAGCTTCAAAAAGTATAATATATTATACGAACCGAGAAAAATAGTAACCAAAAGAACATAAAATAAATTCCGTGAAATATTATACTTTTGCAATTTTCTCCCCTTTTATAGAATTTTTGTAAATCCTCCAGTAATTTGAATAACAGAAAGTTATTTTTGATTTTTGTCGTGGAGCTTCATCTTCTTTGGAATAATTGCTTTGCTGGATTGAGACATGGGGCAAATTTTCTTTCTGCAAAACTTTCTACATGACAGATGGATCTGATAATAGAATAGAAATTACTTATTTTAAAATCATTAAACTTTGAAAAAGTACATTTAAAACAGAAAGCAATTTAGCAGGGGGAATAAATAAAATTTCAGTCCAAGGGTTTTTTCCCGGGAAAAGCAGTTTCTTTCTTTATATCCTCTAAAAGTAGAATTCCGTTTGTTTTACAAATAATAGACATTTTTTAAATTCTGCTATGGAACTTATTAAAACATTTTTCAATTCCATTCCGAATTTCGGAAGTGTCTCCAGGCTATTTTAATTCAAGCATTACCTAAATAAAAGTCATTAGCTTAAAAATGGCGGTTAACGGGTTAAAGCAGTAAGAAAAGAATTTTTTTTAAATATTCGAAATAATTGATTTTAGAATCCATCTTCACTTGAATTTAAATGTGCAGTTTAATAAAGAACAATTTTGAAATAATCTGTTTTGAACAATGTAAGCTCATAGAATTATCACAAAAACATCTGTTTGTAAGAATTTAAAACTTCGGTAACGAATGAAAGATGAAACACACTTCTATGTTTCTTTTCATCGTTTAATCGTTTTAACTTTATTTTGCAGTTCAGTTTGTAAATTTGCTGATAGGTATTAATATTTGATTCATTTTATTTTATTACGAGACATGTGTTTTAAACATGACTATAAAAAAAGCTGATGTAGTGTTCATTCGTAATGGATGACGAATAATTAACTACTAAGCCATTAGTATATGATATGCATTTCTAATTAGAAAAGTATTTAAAATAAAGCTATTTGCTTTGTGTTTGTCTACCAATAGTTTATCACTACCTAATCTCTAACTTGCTAAATTTTCTTCGTAAATTAATGAAGATTAATTGTTTAGAACTACGCACTTTTACGGACATGTTCTAAATACAAACAACGTCGGTCGGATGGTTTGATCCTATGTGCAGTCGACTGTACATAACGTCGAAACCAGTCGTTAATAACAAATCGTATTACGAGTTTCGACGTGCTGCTTAAACCGATCCAATTTTCTTTTCAGGTGGAAAGCTGCATGAACAATAAAATTTTTAATTAGTGTTTAAATGATTTTTTAATTTTCATTGTCCCTAGTATAGCAATTTTATTGAGTTATCTAACCAGCAAGAAAAATTTTCCTTTCATTAAATATGAGCTCTTTATAAAATAAGCTGTACTTTTTCTAAGTAAAAAAAAAATTGCTCATGTATCTTAATAAATATTGTTGCTAAAAAGACGAATCTTTCAAAGATAAGTATAATTTTTCTTTATCATTATCCGATCAAAAGCTGTTAACTAAAAAGGAACTCTGTTCAAC
Source organism: Cheiracanthium punctorium (assembly GCA_038373885.1). Lineage (NCBI taxonomy): Eukaryota > Metazoa > Arthropoda > Arachnida > Araneae > Cheiracanthiidae > Cheiracanthium > Cheiracanthium punctorium. The sequence continues at coordinate 148,974 of JAWZYV010012134.1, read as the reverse complement.
CTTCAAAATTCTCCGATAGGGCATTCATAGCTAATAAAAATACTTAAATTTTCAACAGCATTCATCACATTTACTTAAAATCTCCTCTCTGTCTGTCAATCATAGGCCTGACAAAAAAATATATCTGTCAATCATGACCACTCCAACCTCAAAGATGAGGCACGGTCGTTAACTGATACTCTCAGAACCACCACTCTCAGAGAACGCGCAAAAATACATTTCATGAGCAAACTCCATGAACTCGGAATAAGAAAACAGTACATTACCGATTAAAATCTCAATTTTAACAATATATTACAATATTCCCCTCGTCCTCGGCATAGTCTCTGACGAGCGAATTTATTCGGGCTCTCGACACAGCCACTGACGCCTCTCTCGTAACCTAAAATTGAAATATGACACTCTCTAAGCAATCTGGAAAGTTAAAGTTCTTAAACTGTATTGATTATGGAATCCAGCGAATATCTTCTTGCAAGTCCAAAGTAGTGTCAATTCACAACGATCTTTTGGCGCATTATTACAGTAATGATTAGTTTATTCGTTTCTTGGGCATGGCATTACCCGCTATGTCTTTAAAGAGGGAAGAATATTATGAATATTTATGTAAATAACATAAATATGTTTATTGTACGCCAATTTCATTCATTGTATTGTATTCTCGAAAACTTAAAGCATAGGCGTACAGTTATATGGGCCCGTGGGGCTCGAGCCCCCCAATAAATTGTGAATAGGGGCTGAGCCCACCCAATAATTTACCACTAAATACAGAAAATTAATATATACTAACATAAAAAAAAGTATTTCACACCATTTACAAACGTTTAAAAAACCTTTACTTGGACTTTTAAAAATTTTCTTCTTTTGATTTCAATCATGATTTAGTATTCATTGTGACGCCACGTAACACACAATGTTACTATAAGCTGCCCTCGCCAGGCTCTGGTTAATTAAAATCAGATTATGCAATGTAAAGTACGAAATAAAGGAAAGTTCAGATGTGTCTAAAATGCACTATCTCATCGAAAATGTTTTTTTTTTTCCTTTGGATTTTTTACACTGCTTCTATTTTTAACTTATAACATGGTAGGAAGATACTAACATGGATACTTACCTTACATAGGTGTAGAATTTTATAGACCCATAGAGCTCGAGCGCCTCCAATAATTTACACTTATATATAGTAAGTCATAGCTGCCAACTACTACGGAATACAATTAACCATTTTTTGTAAACAGTATATTTTTTAATTATTTTTTTTTAAATAGCAACCAGCTCGCGCGCGCAGCACAAAAATTTTGCAATATTTTAAGCCGAAAAATCATGTAGAAAAAGTGGTTATATATATTCCATGGTAGTTGGCAGCTATTACTAAGTTATATGTGCGTGAACCAGTGGCGTAGCCAGAAATATTTCATGGGGGAGTTACGACTTCTGCAACTCACATATATGTATACGAGTGTATGATAAGGGAGTGAAGAATATACATTTTGTATGGAAAAAAATTCCTCATGGGGGGTTGACCCCCCTAACACCCCCTTGGCTACGCCACTGACGTGAATATATGTGGTTGTGGGGCCCGGCCCCCCCAATAATTTTGAAAACTTTACGCTTATGACTTAAAGCAGTCTAAATCGGTAAGCTGTAAAGTTGTGAAAGTCGCATTCGAGGGTTATCCAAAGATTGGAAGCTCTCTGTTTCTCACAATTTAGAGCATCACAGGAAAAGGTGTCATTTCCGCGTCACACTCTCTCTCACTTACCGATCAACCCAGAGAGAGGACATAGGGCCCCACAGATTTAGCGTACATGCTCGCTGCATGTACCTGTTATTTTATTCATTTGTAAATATTTGTTAATATACCTCCTCTTTTCCCCAGAATCACGAATTTTTTGGGAAAATGCAGCTAGACAGTATCACGGAAGGTCGTCTTATTCGACTACTTTGGCGATCTGGCGTATTGGCGATAAAATAGTCAATGATGTTTATTTCTTCTTAAAACACCTCATACAATAAATTATGAAAGGGGACTTTTCAGAAATTTTTATCAGGAGGGAGATTTTGCTCGTTTAGTTTACTTAGCCAGCTGAGACGTTTGCCGTGTTAAAAAATATCTTTACAAATGAGTAACCCATCCGTTCGCTTTTTTCACCCCCCCCCCCAATGAAAAAGTCGCCAATATATGGTTTCGGTGGAGGGGAAAAAGGGAGAGCAGTAATTTAATCTTTACTTAAGCTGTACATCTATGATAGGCTACTTGAGAAGGTAGCGTCTATGCGATTTCCCATGTTGAAAAAAATTTCATTACTTCCTGCACCGCAGCGGCATCGCAAACACGTGGGATTTCTCAGTAGATCCTTACATATTAATGCACACTCAGTGTTTAGTACATCAAAATAACGGAGGTGTGCTCCGAGTCAATTTTAATTTCATCGAAGAGTTTTTAAAAAACCTAAGAAATCAGCGTCCCTCCCCCCGAGAATAAAAAGTATGGGGACGTAAATAAGCTGAAATGAAAAGTAGGAGGCCGGCGTCTCCCTTCTCCTACACCAAACCTTAATCTAGCTCCAATAATTTGTTTGTATAAAATATAACAATGATTATACAGAGGAAAACGTGCAGTTTCACATACACTGCGCACACACTCGGACTCGCGGACATCATCAATGACGAAGCAGGTGATAGACGATAATTGCTAAAAGCATAAAAAAAGGATAAATGATAGATATTGTGCCAAGCGTTCGGGATTTCAAAAGATACGAACGTTCAGAGCATAAAAAGCTACTCAGCAAAACCCGAGAACTAGGCTGTCACATTTAAAAGCACATACCAACATCTTGAGCAACGATATAACAAAAGCCCTAACAAAAAATGTATCTGCTTCCCATTCCTAACCAACGAGCTCCCAATGCCACACTGAAGCTGTTAACAAGATGAGTGACAAGCCTACTGGGATACTTGTGTAAGAGGAAAGCACACCTACCATATGTTGCTACAGCCAGGACCGCACAACCTTCCACTCAGTAAGTCCACAACAACCTTTCTGGCGGATCACGGGACCTTCCCTGCCTATCTTCGCAGGCTCAATCGACACCCCACCTGCCTATACCCCTGCGACGGAGACTGCGGACATACATGTTCTACTGTCTTCTCACTTCAAACTACCACAAGCATGGATCCACAGTGTACTAAGGAGAACGTCGGCCCCACAGAAAATGAGCAAAGTGTTTGCTCTTCTCTTAGAACTGAGCAAAGTGTTTGCTCTTCTCTTAGAACTGAGCAACATGTAGTGGTGTTCGCGTATGGGGTAAATATCACCTGTTCTTCCTTCCAACCTTGCAAGTAGTGCTTACTCAACTCCAGGAGCTTGTCGCGAGCTCCATTCACCAGCAGTCGTCTTTCTGAATCCGCCGTCTAAGCACATTTTCATCGCAAACTTTACATTAAGCTTCACGGACATCTCAAAGACATATTCACAGACTTTTTCTTCTATATGACTCTCATAAAATCTGTCTTCTCGTCGTGTCGTAGCATATTCATGTTGATCCCCTACCATCCAGCTGGAGTGTAACATTGTGCAACCACTGTACACCAACATCCCTGAGTGCGATGAGCCTGGTCGGACAGTTCCCACAAGATGTACCAAACTGCAATGAACGTGAGTATTTGCCTGCTGCCCTCCCACCGACGGAGCAGTTTGGCAAGGGAGCTCCGATGATGAAAGACTCGCAGTCAGGTTTACAGAGTTTTGACTCGCTGTATGGGGCATTCTTCCGACTCTTAGCCTGCGAGCAATGTGTCATGCCTCTGGTCACCTCAGCGTCCAGTGATTTTCGTCTGAAAGGCTAGTCTGTCTGCTCTCTAGCGTGGACTGGCTTACCTGCGCATGTGAAAGGCTCTGTCGCTAGCCGTTTTGGGCTTTAAGGCTGCTTCGCAGCCAAGCCGGACCTTGCAGCTACATGTCAGTCTTCACCATATCAAGGCCCACGTGGAGTTAGCAGGGAACAAGAGAACAGATGAATTACCGAAAAAAGCAACAGTACTGCAAACTCCAGTTCAAACAATACCCGCACCAGTCTCCTTCCTGAAGAGCAACTTAACAGATGGACTAATGAAACGATGGCAGCACCAGTGGAATACAAGCCCAAAGGGTCGCTACACGTACAAATGCCTGCCCAAGCCAGTTTTACATGAGCTTCCTTCCACATTCCAGACAACTGCATTCCTCGCAAGACGCGGTTCATTATTTGCTTATCTGCACCGGTTCAATCTCCGGGAAGATGATTTCTGCACCTGCGGTGTAGCAGGAACAGCTGATCACTATCTCTTCGAATGCGAACAGTCAAAATTCAATCACTTGCGCAGACCAGCGCAAGAACGTACTCAGGCATGGGCTATAAGCTTTCTGCGCAGCAAAATGGCAACAGCTAAAATGGGCAGAATATGCACACTCCTATCAAACATAACCCAACTAACTGCATAGCAACGGTCCAGTCACCCAGGTCATCGTGCAAACAGATGAAACCAACAATGAAGGACCTCCTGTTCCGCATATCATGAAGATCTGATGCAAATTAAGCGCGAACACTATTTAACACAGCCCCCTGCTTGTGAAGCAGGGGGAACTTTGCTCAATTTTGTAAAAATCTTTTATTTTTTTCCAATAAACTCCGCAGTTGCCGCGAAAGGCTTGAAGGTCTGCTCCGCCGACCAAGCCGACAAACCTGCGGCATTCAAATTCAACCCGGACACACACACCTTCGGCAGCTTTCAATTTCAATATAGTAAAACTCTTGTTTTAGAATCAACCCAAATAAAATGTAAGAAACCTACATGAACCATTTCAGTATTGCACGGCGTGACAGAGCTGTAACGATTAGTGTCGAAAAATGCAGTGCAAATGTTAAAACGCGTTTTGACTTGCTCATCATATTATTGAAGCTAGAGTGCGTTTTTATACTTATAAAAAACCAAATATAGATAAAGAATAATGTAAGAATTCAGAAAATAAATTTCGAGAATTAAAACGATTAAGCAATATTTTACATGATAAAATAACAATTTATTACAAGAAAACAGAAAATTTTTATACACGATTGTCGCGTGCACTGTTTCATATTTGGTTTTGGATTTTTTTTTTCTGTCAAAAGCTTGAAGCTCTTTAATTAATTATGATGGATATGCTTCCAAATTCAGAATCATTTAGAAAATATTAATAGTTTTTCGAGGTTTTTTTCATTTAAACAATTAAAATTGAAACAGTAAATTAAATAAAGAAAATAATTCATTTTTTTATTTATATGTTAGATCTGCGTTATATTTAATTAAATCAATATGTGGTTTTTTTTATTTAGAATATTCTCTACGGGTAACTTTTTTTTAGAATTTTGAAACGTTGTGAACATTTTAATTACATAAATAAATTCAGTGTATTGAATTGTAGTACTCGTAGCCACTTTATCCATTTCTTTACACTTTAACAACTAAACTGTATACAATGATTAAATTCTCGCGGTCTAAGGTTTGTTCGCTGTTACGACTTTCTGAATTTTTCAAGTGTTTTAAGCACGATGCCTCAATTGGGAACCAGGACGCACGCATAAGCAATATTGTGGTCGTGCTTATCAACTAAACGCTCGTCAACAAGTGAATCTAGAGATATTCGTGCAGTTACAATCATAATTCATCATCACCTGGCCGCCGCATATGCTTCCACACCTTAGAGCCCGTGGTCGCAAAGGCGTGGTTGAGCAACTCAGGCCTTGGTACCGCGTGTGCACTGTTGCGCCAATGTTTAACGTTAACAATGATAATTCCACTTGGGCAGTTCCACTTTTACGCTTGTTTATTTACGATATTTTGACGCTTGATAACTGCTTGGCAGTCCCTTCTTTGTCGAGCTTCTAATATTTCCAATCTCCAAGAACAAAGCCGATGTCTCACTAGCCAGGGCCGGCGGAAGCGGGCCTGCAAGGCCTTCTTTGCAGGCGGGCGCCAAACTGTCCCCAAAGCAAAAATTTTCAAAAAATTTTTAAAAATGGACAGATTTTAGGAAGATATGTTTTATATCAATAAGGATTGCAGTGTATATATAATTTGTTTATTTGTCTGATAAAATATGTTGCAAGGCCGTAGCCAAGAGGGGGGGGGTCAGGAACATATATTACCAGGGCCGTACCCAGAAAATAATTTTGGAGGGGGTCCGACATTTTTTAGGGGGAGTGGGGGGAGGTCTGTTTGATTGAATATCATTTTATATATAAATACTCTCTCTCCCACACACACACATATATGATATATATATATATATAATGTGATAATTTCGGGGAGGGGCAGGGTACGGATCCATAGGACCACCCCCCGGGTATGCACTAGCGGCCGCATTCACCAAGTACTTGGCACGCGTGTTAACCCAGCAAAACGAGGGTCATATGCCGAAGGGATCTATATTTGATATCTATTTAACGTTTGAAAGGGTTAACCAGTCTCATATTACCGGCAGGGCAAACGGGGCAACTGCCCATGGCCCACCGATTTTAGGGGCCCAAAAATCTTACATTTTACATTTTTAGAATTTTAGAATGAAATTACAAAGGAGAAAAATATTTCAAAAGTTATTACTAGAAAAGAATTTTTAATTATAAAACTTGAAAAATGAAAATAATTCAAATTTACATTTCTCTTGTAAATTAATTTAAATTTCTTTTCAATTATTCGAAATGCTCTATAGTCGATATAGCATACCAGCATGTAAGAAAATAACCAACTACATTTTGTTAACAGTATTTTAAAATTAAAAAATAGGAAATTTTTGAATTATTTGTCACTTTAAAAAATATTTTTAAAAATTACTGTTTACAAAAAGTGTTTGCATTGTGTTCATTTTGGAGACTGTGATATAGCATTTCGATGTTTCACTGTTTCATTGACATCGTGTAACGATATTCATTTATTTCAGATTACTTAAAACAAAATTTGCGTAAGGGGGGAGATATTTAAAACTTTGCAGAATAAACCAAAATTTTTTTTAAGGGAGAGGCTATCGCGCGGTGCCCAATTTTTTTCTTCTGCCCAGGGCCCACAATCGTCTTGATCGGGCTCTGGGGTTAACACGTCTGTCCCATACTTGGCAAATACGGTCCAAGGAGCACCATTGTTGGACAGGCGTGTTCCATTTTCCGTTGCGAGGACAGGCAACTGTGATGCGTTGCGTGTGTACCGTACAAAATGGGTTAGATGCCGCATTGCCATTCCGGTATACATGCGGCAGTTTCTGTCGTACGGGACGCCGCAATTAGTAAAAGTTTAATTTCTCCTTGTCTTCTTTTTTTTTTAATTGCTGAATTTATGTTACTGGAGAATATTTTTTGGACTTTATTAAGTGTTATTAACTTCTTTTCTTTTCATTTTACACAAACTGAACAGTTTAGGTCTGTTATTAGTCGTTAATTGTAATGATTCTGCATTTTAGCGTTCTGGCTTAAAAGAAATATTGTTTCTAAAAACCGCATAAATTGTTAATTTTTTTACAGATTTTATTAAAAATGTCCACATTTAAAAAAAAATAAAACAATGTTAAAACAAATAAGACAAAGTAACACTATTTTACTCATGCTTTCCCTCTCAAATACACTAATGTTACGTTGTCGATGAAACAACAATTAAAATTCAATTAAAAAGTGTAAGAACTTAATTTTAGTAGTTAACTAAGTAGGCAGACTAATATTGATTTTGATATGGCGTCACATTGCATTCGTCCATAGTTTGATACATAGTTTGAGGTATGAATACATAGTTTGAGGAATGGATTAACTGCTGGACTGCTCCCCATTTCAAGTAGGCTAGATTTTTCTTTTAATTTAGATCGTTATTATCCTTTTAAACAATTGTGCAGAATTTTTCTAGTTTTTGTTTACATTCAGAAACTGTGTTCTTTTTCAAAATGTCTTTAAAACTAGGAGACATACATTTAATAGCAAACTCATCGAAATTTGGCAAAACTCAAACTGTTAAAGTATTAAACACCATACTTGGTTTTAAAGAATTTGATCGTTCTTCTCGTTCTAAAATACGTAATTTCTCTGCCTTCCCAAGCGAATTAGATCTAGAAAAGCATAAGGAACAGATATTAAAAGATTTCTCCTTAAATGAGTTTATTTCCGTGGCAAATTTATTACATTTGGAATCAAATGCAAACGAAAAAGATATTTGCAACAGCATTTTTAATGCCCTAACAAATTTGCCAGACTCAAAATTCTCTCGACACCAGTTCTCTTTGATTTAGAACACGACCATCCACTTAACACATCGGCAGAAGCGAGTAGCACAAATGTAGGTCAATTTTCCCCTAATAATGCCTCTGATATAAACAGTGTTCCTGCGATGCAAAACCCAAGCTCTGTTTACCTTAGCCAACCGAGTAATGCACAGTTCCCCATTCTAGGCCCCAGCGCAGTTTAGGATATGACTAATCAATTCTGGTATCTTTTAAGAGATATATCTGCAAATAGTAGAAAGTTTTCAGGAGATGATTTGTATTCAGTTAAAAGTTTTTTTTATGGACTTGGAGGAAAATTTCCCAATTATTCCCTTGCATAAGTCGCCTAGCAAACATAACATGTTCCTACAGCGTAATCGAGAGAGACGTTAACTGCAGCCGACGAGAGAAGACGTCTCCGTCGCTCAGTATGTTATCTAAGTGTTTATAACTGTTAATTGTCCGTGTGTAATTGTTGTGATAATAAAGTACCTTGTTTGTTAACATGGTCGTAGCCTTTTCCCCATATATATATATGTGTGTGTGTGTGTGTAATAATAAAATAAACTTTTCTAATTTAACCTAATTTAATGTTATTTGAAAAACCGTCTTTAATCTCGGTTACTCTTACTGTAAAGTTTGTTTCTCGGCCATACAAATATTACGCGCGGAGACGTTTTCTGAAGTTAGATAAGGAGTAAAATTGTTGATTCAGCAGTATTTTCAGTTTTCTGCGGTTTCGTTACTACGCGCTTTTAGAACTCCTGGGTAAGCAGGTGTTTCTCATGTCTTGATTGACAATCTAGTTAACTAATTACGTTTGAGAGTAACGCCTTCGCGATCGTGCTGCACCCTGCCAGCAGGTGTAGTAACTAAGAAGTATTTAAGCAAGAGTGCGGAAATTTCGAGAGCTTAGCTTAGAGCATTAGCTTTTTAGGAGTTTGGAACGTGAAGCTTTTGCAGGAGCTTCAGCTTTTAGACTGCAATGTACGAAGGTAGCCCCGGAGCTAAAAGGTCGCCGCCTGACTTCTGCCCTCTGTCCGAACTTTGAAATAAACTATTCAACCTAGAACCCCAATGGATTTGTGTCGATCATTTTAACAAAGGATGGCGTAAGGCCATTCCTTACATACATATATATATATATATATATATATACACACAGACTTTTTTCCGTACAATAATAGCAATTTCAATGTTTTGCGACTTTAAAACTTTTTCTAGGTTAGACAAATAACGCACTCCAAGAAATTTCATTTTGAAAAAATAAGTAAACTTTTAAATGCGGTTTACAGATATCAATTATGCATGCACATTTATGTAACTTTTCTTTAGCATTATTTATGAAAAATCCGACTTTATTGACTTCTTTTATTTTTTCTCTTAACAAAAGTTGACAAAATAATATAAAAAATATAAAACAAACAAATAATGGATGGCATCCTGCATGCAAAAGATAACTGGAATTCAAAACCACATTTTTTTTAGTGACTGAAAACACTTTTCTTTTAGAAAAATCTATTCCAAACGCATTCTTCACCATCAAAGAACCTATCGTCACTTCTTGTGTTTACATTAACAAATTAAAGCAGCTGCCTCAATTGCAAATGCCAGAAACAGATACAACTACAACAAATATGTTCCTCAATCAAATTTGCGAAAAATGCACAGCTACGAAAATGCATGAGACACATACAAAAACAATCGTTAAAAAAAAAGCAGAAGAACAGACGGTTAAAAAAATGGGATTTAATAAAAGCGTTTCAAGCGATATATATAGTTTTTACTCTTATTTTTTATCGTAAATAAAAGCCATGAAAGATTCAAGAGTGCGCCTCGACGATGAAAAGCTTTTAAATTTTTTTCGTCTTCACGCTGCGCAGCCTTCTAAAATGATTGCATTAAAAGAGATTGACAACAACGCGAAACAAATTTTAAACAATTGTTTGGGTAACATTTTACGCCGTGCACGGAGAGCGGATTTTATAGCCTTATTCTGGTAGTCTTAATAGTTTTACGATAAAATGTTTTAACAAAACCATTGCCTTGTAAAATAAAATATGGTAAATATAGGTATGCGGGTATCCTCTTTCGCACTTTCCTTACAAATCGTCTTTTAGCAGTGAGTCACATCTTAAAAGATTTGGATTATAGTATCAGCGCGGGTACAAGTTCAAGCAGAAATTTGTTAAAATTCTTTGTTCAATATTTTAAATTCATGATGTATGAAGAGTAAATTCAACGTGCTTTAGTTTCTATACACATTATTTCGATCTGATATTTATAATACCTTATGTTGATTTCATATAGCATGTCATATCATTGTGTAATCATAGAAAATATTTAGACTTCTAGCATTATTTTTTGTGGTTCGAATAAATAAAAATTTGAGTTAGTACATTCAGTAAGGCGCAAATTTTAACCTGTTAAAAATTAACGTAAGAATGTGATTTTTTTCTAAATTTCGACAAACTTTAGAGCAGATGCGCCTGGAAGACATAACCGATTTTATTTGCTTTTGGCATATTTTTAATAACCCGAATTCGCAACTTCTACGTGGTATGACTGGAAAAAAAAAATTGTTTTCAACACACCCTTGTGTATAATCCCTTACCAACTCTGTTTAAGCATATCACTGAGCCTAATAATGGTAAACGGCTGAAATTTTGTTCATCGCCTAATTACTGTATGTAGCACATCTTATCAGCTGGGAATTTTTTGTACAGGTGTCGTACAAAAATGTAAATTTGATATTTACTTAGAATTTGGTCTCCCAAAAATTTTAATTGGTTTCATAAAATTCCGTGCCTCTATACCTTTTTTATGTAACATTGTAATTTATTGTATATGCCTAAGATCAATATTAGGAATAAAAGTTTAGGTCTGATTTTGAGACATGTTGTATCCACACATACATATATGCACACACAAACTTGCATAATTGGTATGGTTTTATTACCAGCTCATGTTTACAACATAAAATATTTATTATTGTAATTAAATTAATAAATCGGACCTACAAACCGTTTTATTAACTAAATTGATATAGTAAAAATATGCTTCTGTATCGCTCAGTTGAAGAAAAACGTATCGATTTAGTGTGTCACAAATAGCCAAAAATAAGACAGTCGCCAAAGAATTCTGAAAATCATCTGCAGTAATGCAGAACTATTACAATTAGAAAAATAGAAGTATTTCAAATTAAACAACAATTGCTAGCAAAAATATACCATCATATAATGATCTAGAAAAAGCTTGAATATGTGGTGTGTTTCATGCCACCATGCTCCAAAGACGAAAAACCTGAGCGTTGAGGAACTAAAAATGTATCTTAGATTCAAGTGGTAAATAAAATCTAATGGCATTCTCCAGACTGGTTTACAGGACTGGTGGTTTAACCCTGCCTTCATACTAAATGTGCAATCTCAAAGGCCAATTCATTGCACTTTCTTGGAGAACAGAAATCATTAGGTAAATCTAAATTATATAACAGTGTGTAATTTCATCAGCTATTCCGGTGCGTAATTTTAAAGAATAAATAACAACTACGGAATTAAAAAGCGCAATTCGCAGCTTTACTGCGAATTACGCTTTTTCTTGCGTCTGCAAAATCGTATTTTTAGCAAATATTAATGATGTATGCCATCGCATTTTAAGGTTTCAGCTAAAAAATGTTGGCGCTTTGACCAGAAAAGATGGCGAATTTTGGCCCCATGGAAGCCTTCAGTTTTCGTGCGATGTAGCTAATAGGTTACTGATGCGATTAGATCGACTTTTAAATGAGAAAAGCTTCACTTGTTGATAATTTTTCATTACAGAAACGCCAAATGTTTGCTTTTTAACTATTAGTAAAAACCGAAGTGTATTTTTTTAAGTCAATATTTCATAGCCGAAACTATTGAAGGTAATAATACGAAATTTGGCGTGCATGCGAGGTTTGTAACGCACGTGCTGTATTAGAGAGGATTTTTCAAAATTAGTAACCTATTAGAAGTAGGACGCTAAAATGTTATTTCGCAAATCCTTCTCAAAGAAAAAAAGAGATATCCTTAAAATTCTTACTGTGAAATGTAACACATATACCTAAAAATCAGTTTTTGAAGGCATTTTGAAATTCATCTTCAGAGGAGAGCAAGTGCCTCCCCTTTTTTCACATATCGTTATTGAAAGAAAAAGTTACCCATGAAATTTTCGTTTTAAATTGTAAACCCATTGTTTAGGCACTATTATTTTTTAACTTGTTAAAATTTCATTTGTTTGAATTAAATACTTTCCAGGTCACCTAAAGTATCTAGTATACAAGATATCTTATACATATAATTATAAACCTTACAAAAATTTAAATACTAAGGTGTATAACAATTTTAAAATCTGAATATTATAAACAGAAGCTGCTTGAAACCGAAAAATTTATTCAGTCCAATATTATAAAGGTATTTAAAAGTGTAAAGTACTTGGAGGAATCTGAATATAAAACGCGTTTTAACATAGCAAATGTTATTCCAAATTTAACGAGCATAAAATATGTGCGTGTGTGATTTTCTTTAGTATTGAATGAAATCCAAAACTGAGACAAATTTTGGTAATTGAATATTTTTGAAAATAAATATGTCTACGAGAGGGGAGGGCAGCTCGGGAATGATTCATGAGATTTTCAGATAGCCCCGAGGAACATTTATTTTATTTTTGAAAACAAATATTTATACATCTTATGATGGAGTATTTATGCTGGTTTGGTGAACATTCATATAACCATGATCATTTTTGTTAAAATATTATTCAGTAAACTAAACTCATAAAACAGTGTCAGCTCCTTATTACACCATAAAATGTCTTGATCAGACTAAGTAATGATTAGATAATCAATTCTAATGAAGTAAAAAAACATTAACAAAAATACCTGAAATTATTACATTAAAACTCATAGCAAAAATATTAAATCTGTTATTAAAAAATCTTATTTCATTATAATTCGAACATGATTAAAAATGCTTCGAATATTAAGAGAATTTTCTCTTCCTCCAAGCCTCTCATTTTTTATTAAATTGTGTGAATGAAAAAAAATTTTTTCATCTTCTGCTTTAACTTAAACTTTTAAAGGATAGGAAATAAGTAGATGTGCACCATTTTACAAATAAAAATTTTCATTTAAAAAACGCCATTACTACCCGATATGACGTTTAATTTATTGATTTGATTTCGTACTTATATTTTTAATTCAAAAGTTTTTGCCACCTACAAAGTAGAAGGGCGGGCTCTGAAAAAAATTCCCCCTGACTTTAATTCCGACAAATTATATTTAACAATAAAAAAGGGGGTTATATTTTAACACTTGCAGCAGCCGGATCAGAATCCGCCGATTCACGACAAAAAAAAAAAAAAAAAAAAAAAAAAAAATGTTTAAAGTAATATCAATATTGGGGGCGAAAAGCTTCAATCCAGACATTACTGCCGTTTAATTCATGTAGACCCAATTCATTTCCAATTGCTTTTGTCCTGATTTGTAGCATAGATCAGGAGATTGCAATTTTAATTTTAAAAATGCCTCTCAAGATGTATTTCTATCCTCTCAATTTTTTTTTCCCCTGACCGTCAAACAAGGGACTGACAGAACTTGCCTCTAACCCCAATGGAGGTCAATAAGGAAGGCAAACACAGTACTATGAAAATTAACCAAGCTGAGTTTACAAATGAGGGATATACAAGTCTTATTCTGCCATCTGGCGGTGAAGTGTGCAACACTAAATTAATAATAAATTTTTCTCCAGGATTTTATTTGAAGTATTTATTTTATTTTACTTTTTATGTTACGAAACAAAACAATTTATTATAACGCTTTAAAAAGTTAATAAAAATAATAAAGTTATGTACTCAAGAGATAAAATCCAATTGATAAGCTTTGCCGTAGGTGCTGTGAAATGCGTTGAAAATTCTTTTTCATCTGCATATTTAAACAGTAATTGTGACAATACAAAAAGTTAATGTAGTTATTTAAACTGCGTTTTAAAGATTTTTATATATAGTATATTTGTATTTCATCACAGTCCACACCTCTCTTTTTTTTCCCGTTACTCTGGTAAAATTTGGTTGCTTTTATTTATTTTTATAATTTCACTCTTCCTGTTATATATTATTATTAAATAAGTAGTTATTGAATAAAGGGAAAGTTTAGTTTTCTCATATTTATGATAATAGGCCAAAAATATAATGTTCTTACTTCATTTGTTACTTAGAGTATTTTGAGAATGCATAACTTTTAACAATTTCATTATTGCTAGCAAAAAGAGGTAAACCTTATATTCTGTTTTCCTACATTTTTAAGCATAATAATCAATCAATTATTATCATTATCTTTGCACAAATTTAAAAAAAGAGGATTATATTTACTACTGATATGGAAAATTTATTCATCATCACGGGTATCAGCACAAATTACTAAAGTATTCATAAATATCTGACCTGCAGTCAAAAAAGGCGCATTTCGCCATTTTGCAGTTTACCATTTCGTACCATGATTTTCGATTCGATTGTTAGTCAGCCGAAATACGGCTTTCTAACCATAAATCAGTGATTTATTACGTCAGCCCCCTATTTTCTAAAGTAATGAAATCTTCTACTAATGGATTATACAACAGCTTGTAGGTGCTCTGAAAAAGTGATTACAGCACAATGTGTGTGTAAACTTAACTCCAACACGTTGTTACGTTGGCGTTACGTTTATCCACGTGTTGTGCTGTGAATTTACAACATGTTGTGATGTTGGCGTTACGTTTATCCACAAGTTGCGCAGTGGATTTACAACACAGAGTGCTGTATTTTTTTACAGCACAACGCGTGGGTAAACGTAACACCAACACGTTGTGATGTAGACTGCGCCAGTCGCCATACATCATTGCTATAGGTTCTTCGTGATTGGCTTATCAATGTCATTACGTCATTTTTGAGTGATTCACAACACACAGTGCTGTATTATTTTACAGAAATATGTGTGGTAAAATTACAGGTAATTCTTAGTGTGGGTGGGAGCCATGATAGCATCGAGGTCCAGCTACAGGTGGGTGGAGCCATCGAAACAAGGCTCCAAGATATTGTAACCACGAAGGTCAGCAACCGACTGGACGTATTTCACCAGTGCGTCGTGTCTCTTTATATGCAACCCGTGCGTACGAAGGCAAATCTGGATGGTAAGATCAATTGATTCGACAGCAGGGCATCCAGCGCGACAGGAGAAGACTTCGGAACGATTACGCAGATGAGTAATCGATTAGATTATGATTACTTTTCTTTTTCAGATGGAGACTACGATTAGATTACGGTAATCCAAAATATTAATTTTGTCGATTACCATTAGAATACAATATTCAAACCAATAAGAACTTCCAATTGCGCTTACGCATGGTGAGGTTGCGATTAAATTACGCTTACAATATATTTTTTGCGAATATTCGTGGCTTTTTAATTGTACAATTTTTACTCAGAAGACAGAACTAATTAACAAAAAAAAAAAAAAAAAACTCAAAGGAAACTGGTGTTTAAAAGATAAATAATTAAAACTTTGTAAAATGACACATAAAAGGATCCTTGAATACAGGTTTAACCTGTTTAAGCAATGTCCTGCAATAATGCAACAGCTGAGATTTTCTTTCGTCTCCAGCGTTGCTTCCCCACGCACAGACCTTGGAATACTGGCCCAGAAAGGACCGATGAGAGGCAGTAACGCTGTCCACAGAAAGGACAGCTTTTGACTTCGCGTCTTTGTAACAATGTAAATGAACATGTCATACCGAGGTTCAAGATTTTTTCAGTATTTTGAGTTCACTGTTAAAATCAGGAGCACTGAGAAATTTAACTTAGACTTCATACACAGTTTAATGAGTTCTTTCTGTTATCTTCATTTAAAGTAAAAACTAAAACTGAGTGAATGTTATCCTGTAATCGTCTTAAGTGATTACGATTACGGGATGCTAAGATTAAGACTATACTACGATTATTTTATAATCTAAAACTTAATTTTTCTAGATTACGATAACACGGGGATTTTCCTGATTCTGATTACTTAATATCTAAATTTCTAGATTATTACTAAATTACGATTACATAAAAAGTGTAATCGATTATAATATATTACAATTACTAATACACGAAGTCTGGATACGAGCTATCCTTGTCGGGATGTCCCCGAGATGTGCGGGACCAAGATATAAAAGCACCATTCCGAAGATATAAGAGGTTGATGAAGTCCGCCAGACTTCGTGTAATCGTAATCGATTATAATCGATTAAATTTTTTGTGTAATCGCAATCTAGTCGTAATCTAGAAAGTCAGTTTTACAAATAACCTAAATTTCTCAATCAATGTAATAGTAGTCTGTAAACTCAAATCCTCGTGTAATCGTTATCTCGAAAATTAAATTTCTTGATTACGATTAAATAATCTTAGAACAGTCGTAATCTAAGCATACCGTAACTGTAATCGCTTGAGACGATTACAGGATTACAGTCACAGTTTCAGTTTTTACATCAAATAAAGATAACAGAAAAAACTCATTAAACTCTGTAAAGTCTTCGCTAAATTTCTCGAGGCTCCTGTTTTTGACAGTCTATTCAAAATGGTGAAAAGTTTTTGAATCCCGGTATAACATGTTCATTCACATTGTTACAAAAACGTAAACCAAGAGTTACCCTTTATGTGGCCAGCACTAATTCTTCTCATCTATCCTATCTGGGTCCAGCAATGCATTCCGAGATATGTGGGAGGGGAAGCAACGCGGAAATTGAAAGGAGAAAATCTCAGCTGTTGTATTATTGCAGGGCATTGCTTAATCAGGTTAAACCTGTATTCAAGAATACTTTTTATGTATGTTATTTTACAAAGTTTTAATTATTTTATCTTTTAAACACCAATTGAGTAACTTTGGGTGTTTTTTGTTGATTAGATCTGTACTCTGGATGAAAAATTGTACAATTGAAAACCTATGAATGTTCACAAAAAATATTTTGTAATCGTACTTTCATTGTAGTCTCACCAAGCATAAGCGCAATCGAAAATTTTTATGGTTTGATTATTGTAATCTATCCGTAATCGACAAAAATAATATTTGTGATTACCGTAATCTAATCCTAATCGACAAAATTCATATTTGGGATTACCATAATCTATTCGTGGTCTGTCTGAAAAAGTAAAGTAATCTAATCGATTACACATCCGCGTAATCCATTAGATTACAATTACTTTTCCGAAGTCCCGAAACTAATGGTCCCCACCAGACAGAAAAGAGGAGCCATCACTAATTCAAACAAAGAGGTGTGGCATTGCGGTGTGGCAAATTGAACAAAGAGGTGTGGCAAGTGATCACTCTGACGGACACCCCTATTAGGAAGTCAGGAAATGTAAGAAGCTATGTCAGGAAAGTGTTCTTATGTATACTGGTGAAAGCCCTTTTCAAGATCAGAGGAGATTATCCTTGCTGAAGTGAGTGGGGAGAGAGGAATTCGGGAATCCTGTTGCAAAGGTAAGACTAAAAAGGACTTTTTACGATGTATTATGAAGCGAGATTAAGCACATGGGTGGTCAACTTTACAGGTTTCACTGTATGGCAGTCGGATGCGATGGGACGGTGTTGAATACGAGTTCAAAGGCAGGAGTAATAAGTCTTTTATAAGCTGCGCTAAATTTTTCACTCCAATGGTACATGTATGCTGCATCTTAATGAACTTCCTTTACGTCTTTTTATGGTTCAGATCGATAGTGTAACTCATGGGTCCAGACCCTTTTCTGGTGAAATTGTCAAAGTATTGCAAACTTTTCATGCACTTGCTGTCACTGAATAAGGTAAGATCGAGGAAACTTCATTTCCAGTAGTGGATGAGACTACTTTGAGTATAAATCAACCAACGACAACGAGACATGTTAAAAGCGGTGTCTTCAGGAAAATAAAGCCAAGATTCAGCTGCTATTCAACCAGAGCCGGCGGTACATTCCAGGTAATTGACAAGTGCAAACAATCTTTTATGCGGCAGTCGAAGAGCCTTTCGAAATCTTGTCACGTTCAGTTACTTATATTATAAAAGTATGTTATCCAATATGGTTTCATATATAAAAAAAAAATCATCGTGCACCTGAAGGTCCCAGACCCCTGTGAAAGCAATTTATGTATTCATATGCCGGACCATCTAAGCTAAACAGTTGACGTTGTCGTCTAAAGAAATAAATGTTTTGCTCATATGGATAATTTGCTTCTAGCTATGCTTTATTATAATAGAGATACTGTTCGAAAATTAGCTTACTATTGTTTTATTTCTGACAGGAAGGAAAATAAGAATTCTTCATTTGTCAGAAAAGTTTTGAGTACAAAGTAAGCTAGTAATTGATTATACAGGTTAAACTTGATGGACTGATAATAACGAGAGATTAGAGACTCCAATTTTCAAAAAACATCTCCGATGAAGACTTAGAATTTCTTGTCAAATAAGAATGCTTAACCACAATTTCTTTACTTGTCTAGTTTACTATGCCACACACAAGGAACCGAACGCTGTGTGAAATTCACAAAGGCTGCATCTCTTTTTGATGAAAACAAAGAAGGGACTGATTTATAAGATCTGAATCAAGAAACATAGTACAAAATCAAAGTTCAGATTGAAGTATTTTCACGCTTTAATTATGCACTTTGTTTTTGATATATTAGCATTCTAAGGTTTATTTTTATCAGTTAAATAGTTATGTTGATATTTCAGTATATCTGTTGCTCCTTACCATATCAACGTAGTAAAATATGCAAAAATCAAAATAGCTTCATTGTTTGGGGCATCTACAAAAGAACTCGTACCGCCGATAGTTTTTTTTATATACAGTGGTGACAGAAACTGGACACTTTTGGAAATGTTTAGGTTTTTTAACTTTGTATGCTTATAGGAAGTGCTACTTTTCACAAAAGGCAAACTTATATCATATTTAAAGAGAATTTAATACTGATTTCAATACACAAAACTAAATTTAAATATGTGCAATAGGATAAAAGTTATAGTTACTTTGATCTGAAAAAGAAATACAGTGATGAAATGGATTGTAATTTCTGACTTTCCAAGCTTAAAACTCTCGTCAGCTTTATAAAACATCGATGTGAAGATGTAGTAGTCTACCGTACAAAGTGCTGATAACTCACTGCAATCTTCAACGTCTAATGCATCTCGAGAATTATTGCCGTTTATCTTCTTTTGTATTGCAAATATTTTAATTTTATTTTTTGTATTGAAATCATTAAATTACCTTTAAAATGATGCAAAGGATTTTGCATTTTGTGAAACGCAACATTTTTTATAAGCATACGAACTTAGGAAAAAAAGTTTCCAGAAGTGTCCACAATTTTGGCCATCACTGTAGATACTTCAGACCAGTGGCGTAGCCAAGGGGGGGTATAGGGGGTCATAACCCCAACCCCCATGAGGAATTTTTAACCATACAAAATGTATATTCTCCACTCCTGTTCCATCTCGCCCTGACGAGTAGGAGAGTTGGACCAGGGCTATTCGGGGCAGAGACCTTCGTGGACACACACAACCATTTTCAGTAAAGACAAAATTGAGTAAATTTTTCAACAAGCCTAACATACCTGAAAAGGAACAAACAAAGAAACATCACTTCGACTAAATGATATACGCTCCCGTAACACTATTGTACACGATAATAGTGAAGAAGAACTTAATGATTGGAATGGAAATGAATGAGCTGGATTTGTTGAGCATTATAATACGTCTGATAGAAGAGATTACTGGATATCGGGAGTGGCCGAATCGTGGCGCATTGCATGCTTGTGCCCATGTATTGCTTTGAGACAGATTGAAGAGTTTTGAAATAACTCCTATTCCGGAAATATTGTTTTTTTTTTTTTAATTATTTATGACGCTACATCAAAAGGAAGAATTTATACATTCTAAAATATATTGTCATCCAAAAATTGAACCCTTTCTGATCCCCTACCAAATATCCGGAAAATTAATTCTAGAAACCTCTTTCTGAGAACAATAACTTCAATCTGACGATCACAGGTTATTACTTTTCCTCTCTTAAACTAAAGCTTATCTGTATTCACATTTTCCAACTCTGCCCGGGAATGTACGGAAGTTAAAAAGGTGCTTGAATTGTACGGCCCATCTCATCTCGTCCGTTGGCGCGTGATATGCAAAAGGTTGCCCACCCCGGGAATGTACGGAAGTTAAAAAAGTGCTTGAATTGTATGGCCCGTCTCATCTCGTCTCGTCTGTTGGCGCATGATATGCAAAAGGTTGCCCGCCCCAGCTCTATGCAATGATGCACTGTGTCTCAAAACACAAGAACTGCAGACAATATGACAAGGAACGTGCTTTTTGCGATCGGAAAAGTCCAAAACTAAAGAACTGAAATGATCAAGCTAGAAAAAGGGTATTGGCATTTCATGAATTTTGTAAAAAATAAATTAATACCTAAATTAATCTAAAGAGAAAAATGTATACTTATTTCTAATTATTTATCTTGTTTTTCTTTCAACTTTCGGTACGACCATCTTTTCCATGTACCATGGGTCCATCTAATCTATTGTATTTCGGAATTGATGGAACAGTCCACATAATATTTTGATTACTAAAAAAAAATATTTTTCTCTTTATACTGATATTTATTGTCGGGATATGTCTCTAAAATACATGGCACCACTTTTTTTTATAAATGTAATCATAAGTAAAGAAAATATAGCAAATAAGAAAAATGGGGATTCCATCTCTTCCTGACTTATTCATGTATAAGTCATTTAAAATAACAGCTATTTGCGAAAGTTTTATTAAGCTTCTAAATCAGCCTTTTGTTTCACAAAGGTGTAATTAAGAGAAACAATTTACTGTTAAGAAAGAAACTTTTGGTGCAGTTGATATAAAAATGTAAACCTCAATATCCTCTTAAGAAATATTATTTTTTAAATAATGCTTCATGAATGGTAAAATCTGTAAATTCAAAATGAGCTCAGTTTCAAATTTGTTAGCTTTAATCAGAAAACAAAAGCTGGGTTAATCCAATCTATTTGTATCGCAAAAGATTTTCGGAATATAAATCTTAAAGGATGCGGGATTTTAATTATATTCACACAAAATAGTACCAGAATAAGCCTTGTTATTTTAAATATATTACTTTTTTAGACTGAAAGCTAAAATTTGACGATAAATAACTGGCAGCTGTAAAAAAGTAAATTTAAAAAGTTGTATGCGTCCATATATACACAAATTCGCATATCTTCGACTGCAATTTCTACAAATTAAGTAAAACTGCATTTGTACAGTTAAAAAATCATTTATTTTCAATCATTAGCAATTTTTAAGCGCATGTAAATGTTAATCTACATATAATCCCCCAGGCTAACTTTTTTCTTTAGTTAATTTGCAACAGTAGACTGCTTTCCGTAGGACTACCTCATTAATGCTAATTCCTACAAATTAGCAATTAGAGTGCTTGTTGTGTCAAAATCCTGCAGTGTGAAGGCACGTGATTTAAAAATAAGTAGCAGTTCTTTGCTTTTGGAGAATTAGAATATCATAGAACTATTAAAATTAGTCGAACTAAATATGAGTTACACGAAATAGTGTAAAAGAAACATTTCCTTATTTGAAAGAGATTACTATTAAGTGTAAACACGTAAAAAGTTGTTTACGCCAAATCTTAAAACTTTTAAGGTATGGAACGTTAATTTTTTTCAATTTATTCTGATTAACTAGTTAACAATTGGAAAGTGCTAGCTGTAATTCCAAGCAGACAGCTGACGTGATTATTCTCCTTCTAAATTACTACATTGCAGTAGCAAAAGATTAAAACATCACTGAATTAGACTACATTTAAAAGTTTAGAATTCAATGTAGTAAAAATTTTCAGATTGAATTTGAATGAGAAATTAATTTGAAATGTATAATGTTTGAAAAGCTACTTTTGCTTTAATTTTGATACAAGCTGTTCTTAATAATTCAAATTATAATCGTGTCTCCTAATTTTAATGAATGCGCTCCTTTAAAATTTGAAATATTTATTAAATTATAAAACTTCGCTTATAAATAAAAAGTTTTTTAAAAAAATTTAGTTATTTGGATTGATCACCAACACTAAACTTTCACGTACCACATCATGAGTGACCAAGAATACCAACTTGTTTGTTTTCCCTTGTTTTAGTTAGGCAATTAACGATCAATACTGATTAATATAAGAAAATATTAATATACCCTATATACGTCTGATGACTGTTTCATAAGCAATTAATGAGTCTTTTTCAAAAGAATCCTAGCACAATCACAACTGAAGAAGTCAAGGAATACTTTGACACACTTTGGGTAAAGCTACTCCTATAAGCATAAAACCGATGCCTGAAAATTCACTAATGCTCGTTTTTTTTTTTCCCTCTCGCTCGATTTGATTGAAAGTGAGTGGCAAGTTGTCCATTTTAGACAATCTTACTTTAATAGAAACATGCACTTTTGATGTAAGCTGATTAACTGAAGTATTTGGTCGTGATTTTTCAATGAAATGGTTACAATGAATCAATAAAAAAAAATTCTTTTTATGGTACTTCTAAATACCGTCAGTTGATAAAGAGTTAAAATATGTATTTACTATTTTATTTTCTTTATTTTGGATATTCACTGGTAACACTCAGTGTAGTTGCAGATGTTGTAATCACACAGGAAAATCAAAAATGACTACTACCCATAAAACTTTCTTTTTAGTGCTTTAATTTTTTTAATAGCATTCCGTCTACTTTGAAGAATTTTTTAGAAAACGTCCTATATTTTATGAAAAAGTTTAAAGTTAGAAGGAGTGGATATAAGATTAGCTTCAATTGTCTAAGCTATAAAATTTGTAGTTTTCATCAAAGGATTTCCTATGTATTAAGTTGATGTAATACAAAAAGTTTTATATCATTAATTATAGAAAGTTTTATGAAATACTGATAATCAATATGAAGTTCCAATTAAATTAATTGGTCGCATTGGTTTCCGTTGATTTGGTAAGCAACGGAAGTAATCTATACAATTGATTACTTCCGTTGCTTACCAAATCATTTTGGTAAGCTAGCATTAGCATAAAACACAGGTATCAAAGCAAAAGGCAAATTCGGGCTTTCGTACGCTACATCAGCGCCAGTCATTTAGGCTATAAAAACATGTAGACAACTCCGAAAAATATTCTCAGCTGAAATGAGCCAGCTCCAGTGAATATGCTATTCATATTACCAAATCAGAAGTTTATGTTAGTGGAGTCACTAACTTTAGTATCTCAATGAACAATATATCAGATAAATCGGAATATTCCTTGTGGCATGCAGCGTACAGTCGTAGAGAAAGTTATGCAGAGCATGAACGGTATAGTCTCTGAGAACAGCCGTTATATTGAATGTAGTCAAATCCCTCACAGGGGAAGTGAACGTAATGAGTGAAGTTTAACATTTCCCTGTAATTTAGTAAGTGTTAGTGTTATTACTTTTTTGTAGCACTTTTTACATTGTACAGCGCATGAATACCCCTATCATCGATTTTTGGAACTATCTTTTTTTCACGGAATCTTATTTTTCATGCCATGACTTTATACCAAGTTTGATGCCATTTCAGTTACACGTGGTTCCGAATAGTGTCAGTTTTTTTTTAAATCACCCTGTATTTAAACTTAATTTCTAAAATGAGATATCTGATCATAAACAAACTGTATATCGAAAGTAACATTTGACACATACTCTTTCAGAAAAATACTTTTTTAAGACATTTTTTTACTGTGATTGAATGTTTATTTGCTAAATAATTCGGAAGTTTAAGTAAATAGTAAAAAATATAATTTTATGTATTTAAATATTTATAATTCGGAGTGTTAAAAAATCCATGCATATGGGCAAAAGTAGTTTTTTTTAAATCAAGATTTGCCGATCTATACGTTTCGTATATTAATATTTCCTAAATATCGTATAATCATTTATTTTCAGAGCATATTATCTTGCAAAGTAAGTTACTTATAAAAGAATGCTTTTCTATTAAATCTTTAAGGTTCCATTAATCAGTGTGAATAATAGAACAGTTCAAATTATAAGACTTGCGAATAATTTAAATCCGATAAAAAATTCGAAAATAGTTTACCGTTATCAAATAAAAAACTCTACTTATTAAAATGAAGACAGCTAGTTTTTGCAGACAATTTTTTTCACTGCTTTCCAATTTGTTTTTATATCATTCTCCATTAAAATAGTTACATCTCCATATCAATTTTCTTATCTTCTCTTTCGATTTTCATCGCGTAAAATGAGAAATCATAAATATTGAATTTTTATGTTTATAAGTAAATCTACTGTGCAGAAGAAAAATGCAGGGAAGCGCGTCAATTTCTAAATTTAAATATTTCCATATTTCTTCAAACATCAATGCATAACATACTGAGAACTTTGCACTTTCATTTCTGTTTATTTTCATTTCACAAAGAAACATTTCTATTTTAAATAATCAATTCAACTAACGTACTCCACAGCGATGGGACTTACAGAAAAAACAATTCCAGTGGAGTCGAGCTATTTGAATCTATCATGATTTTCCAAAAGAAATGAAAAACAATCATTAAAGAAAGGCGTTACCGTGATACACCGATCAATTTTTTCTGGTAAATATATAGCCAACGTTTATTTTAGTCTCCATTTATTTTTCGCGGAAATGATAAAGTGTAGAAATTTTTTTAAACATCTCCCAATGTCACTGTTTGTTCAGACAACAACACTTTTAGATTAAATGCGTTTATTGATGACAGTTTAAAGAATTATAAAAAGAAATAAATGTTGTTGTTTTTCCATTTACTGACACTAACAGCAGAACCCTTAGTCTGTGGTTTAAAATATTTTTAACAATCAGAGTATAAAAAAGGTATGAATATGGGATTTTTTTAAGAAATTTGAACACTATATTTAAAAGTTACAGGACTAATTAGAATATTTCTAGCTACTCACATGCATATTGACATCAAGAACTTTTAAATTCAATTTAATTATAAGAAGAAAATGGTTCGTATAATGTTTTGTCTTAATATAATTCGATAAAAATACCCAGCAAGCACAACCCTATGAGATTAAGTCATGGGCTGACACTGGCATGCCGGCTTGGTGAAGCGGCACAGGCCAACACCATCTAGGTATTGCACAGGCACAGTGAAGCGGCATCGGCAAGTGGTCTCTTTACGTTGTAATCACGTCAGTTACTTTAAAATGCCGTGTTTTATGGATTGCAATATCTGGAGTGGGCATTTTTTATGCGCTAAGTATACCTTGATTTTTTTTCCCCACTTCTCATATGTGCTCTGAATATTAAAAAAAAAGAATTTGTGTATAAATCTAAACTATCAACTGTATATGTAAATATTTATATATAATTGTTTTAAATGAAGTTAAATTTAACAGATTAAGCCTCAGAGAGCTCAGTACCACTGTGGTACGATGTCATACTATTACTCAGTTATAAAAAAAACTTTAAAAATTGCAAATGGCTTATAAATTTCAAAATGGTATAATGACTTATAATAAAATAACTCTTGAAGTTTCATCATAAATCTTAATGAACACTGAATAAAGAATAAAAATGGTGAATCCTTTTCTGCTTTATTTGACACCATGCGGATGACGTAAACATGATATACTATATTACATTAATTCATTAAAAGCATAATTTGTGCTAGACGGTTTTGGGGCAAATTTTAATTTATATACCCATTTTTACACGCATTCAAGATTAAAATTAAGTTTATCCTTCTCGGATATAGCATGTGTCGCATGAGAAAATTTTTAAAGTGTCATAATATTTTACTTTTTCCGTGAACGATAATCAATTTCAACTCTAAATTTATCCTTCTTAACGTAAATTTAAAAGTTTTATTATTCTTGAATTCTTTGCGCTGAGCTGATAGTCGCTATAATTTGAGACTTTCACCATAGAAAACTGATATTCTAGAAAAATTATTAATTGACCTTTAACGTGCCATCTTTTCATTTTTATGTGAATTTTTAATGAACCGAAAGCCATTATAGTGAAATATTTACATAGGAATACTTTCGTTAATCTTTCTAAATCACTTATGAATTTGGAAGTAAATATTTCTTAACTTAGCTCCTGAATTTAGATCAACATTACGAATTTAAATATAAAGTATAAGCATTAATATAATTGTTTAGGATTAAAAAGATTAAGATAAAAGTATTTGTAAAGTATCTTTTGGTTAGCCACATAATCCAAGTTATGCAACATTTTAAATAGAAAAGATTTTTCTTACTCATAAAGAGACTAGCTAAAGTCATTTCAATTTTATCAAGAATAAATTTGTAATGGATGTTCACTTTTACAGTAAAACTTTATATTTTAAGAATTCAGTTATTATTTCGCTGTTAGTATTATAATATTATACAGCCATTTTACATAGATAAACATTTAACCCACTGTTATAAAAATATAAATATCAAAAAATATTTTTTTTAATTATTTCAAAATTAGTGCTAAAGAAGAAATTGCGTATAGAAGTTCAGATTAATCTTGCTTCCGAGAAAAAATAGTCACTTTGTTGGAAAACAACTGTTTTTATTTGAACCACAAAATATGATAGGAAAAAGTCTTATCACCTTAAACTCCCTTTCACTCTATCCCAATATCCCTTATAGGTTTAAGATTTTATGATATTGAATTCCTAGTTGATTCTCCAATATTTTTCTAGACATTTGCAATTATTTTTCAAAGCTTTTCGAAGATGAAAAAAATCACGTCGGGTGATTACGTTTCAATGATAGTACACAGACTACGGAAGAAAACAATGATTGTATAAATAAATAATACTATTAGTATTATACGATTAAACAATTTTTCACATGTATGTGCATATTTTTATAATAGAAATTAAATTTACAATAAAATAATAAAATATCCTGATTGCTAAAGCTTCGTATAATACACACAACCGCTCTAAGCTTAATTTTTTTTAGAATTTATTTTGCAGTCTTTTCTCAAAGTTTGTGCCCTCAATTCTGGATAACTGGTCTGAAAGGGTTAAACATATCTTTTTGATGGAAGGCTGGAATTTTATGCATTATCTAATCTAATTAATGCATCAATCACATTTTACTAATGGAGAAATTTTTTGTATTGGGGCCGTATAAAAATTTTAATTTTGTATTTATTTAGATTTAATATATATACAAAAATTTATTCGATACCATAAAATTCTGCAACTTTTTTATGCATCTGTGTAATTTAACTGTAGATGTCTATGATCAATATTAAGGAATGAAAGCCTAGGTCAGTAGTTTGGGGACACCCTGTATACTAAAGTACTATTGAATTTGACTAGGGAAAAAATGAAGTAGCTCTCATGAAGACAGTTCAACTGCAATTTCAGAGTACGGTTTTACATCATTGATTTACATGATGCTGAAGAAGGAACAAAATGCATACCTTGTGCTTTGTTGTAATGGTATACTGAAAATAATCTTCAACTTTATGCAAAATACTTTTGATAGGTTTCTTTCCCTATCAATATTAAATTTAATCTTACATAAGTTAGTAAGAATTACTCTATTAACAGATTTATACTAAATAAATCGCTGAGCATTTCTACTAAAGAAATCCGTGACATTTATTCTATAGTGTAAGAATGTATTTTTCTTCACTTATTCCGCCCATTAGCACATTAATATCTCTCTACATAAATAATTGTCTTGCGACAGCTAAGATTACTCCGTCACATTTTTGCAAAGCTTTTCTTATCAAGGTAACTTTGTCAGCTGATGTTCGAATATTGTTAATACATTAATATGTTCGAATAACAGCGTTACGTAAAAGATGGCCTGCTTGTTTAGATGTCTGAATTATGGCTTCAGCTCACATTTTCTTTTAAAGATAAACGACGCTATTCTGCTATTACATACTTATTAAAATATAAAGTTATATGCTGACACATTTTTATCAGATTCAAAGCAACTGGAAAATTTCGTATTTCTGATCATTCATTTATCTGTTTTATAGTCTAATCCATAAACACAGGTACGATATTCTAGTAATGTTCCAATTCGAGATTCGAAAAATTGCGAATTTTCGTTTGCATTCTTGGATTTAAAAGAATGGAATTATACTAACAAAGAGATAGGGGGGGGGGGTCGAAGTACTTTCATCTCTGTATCGTAAAAAAGACTGCAGGTTAAAGAATAATAAAACAACTTGCTGAAGGTTTTTCTCCCCTAGAATGAGCTTTTAACATCAAGGGGTCATTTAAAGTGACAAGAAAATGCTATTCATGAATATTAAATTGGAAAAAGAATATTTGGAAAATGCTTTGTGAGAGTAAGCAGTACGTATTTAACACTTCAATGTTTGATGTGATTACACTTAAAGAATTTTAAGGAGATGCGAAAAAAAAAATTAAAAGTTTCCGTCATGTTTTAAAAAGCATTCAAAACTTTTACATAATTCAAAGCCCATGTATTAAACTGAGTAACTGCCTGCTATGTTAAATAACCTATGTAACAAATGTTCACGTTACTCGCCTAAGCCGTTTTCAAGTAAATATACAGAGAATTTTCATAAAATCCTATTTTTTGCAATTTCGGAAAGAAAACGGTGAGACACTTTATTCCAGCCATCTCCGCACTTGTCACTAAACTTTATTTGATTAGCAGCAGATATTTTAACATGATGCTTACATGAAAAATTCACAGAATCTCTTAAAAAGTCTAGTGAATTTTATTTGCTCCAAAAGCCTTGGTATAGTGTCCCTAAAGACAAAAAAAAATCAAATTTTTATAAAATCTTAAATTTTACACAATTTTTAAAAACTTCGATATATTGTTTAAGATGAGTAACTACCAATTCTGTTACCAGATTTCATTACATTTTCTTGATCTGCTTTTGAAGAATGAGCAAACAAATAATCACATAATTTTCTCAAAATTTATGAATTTTTTTTAAACCAAAGCATGTTGTTTAAGAGATCTCATATAATCATGCAAAATTTTATTTCATTGGTCCTCGACATTTTTACATGTTTTACACATTTAAAAAAATCGACCGATGTATTTAATTTAAATGACCGCTTTTCTTCATAGCACTGTTCATTCCATTCTTTTAAGCGTTTTTTTTAATTTATGAACAAAAATTTACACATTTTGAATAAATTTTCAAAAAATCTTGAATTATGTTCGAAATTTTGAAACAAGTAGATAACTGTGATTTAGTGACTTTTATTAACGATACTAAGTTTCATTCGTTTCTGTATTTTTAAGTGATGCATGAACAGATATCTGCACATTTTGAATGAATTTTCAAAAAATCAAATTCTATTCAAATTGTTGAAAATTTTTGACATCTATTATTTAAGTTTAGTAAACATCTATCATGCTACCGAATTCCATTAATTTGCTTTATCTATTTTTAAGTATTGCTAAAAAAAAAAAAGTGTGATGAACATAATCACGAAAGACAAGCAGACGTACTTTACTTATTCCGGTTTTTAGAAGCTTTGAACGAATAAAAATCACAAAGGTTTTGAATTCCCAGATGAAGTCCAGAATAACTGACTCTTTTCGAGAAATTATACGTTCGAGGAAACAGTGATTGCGATTAAATCTCACCGTGATTCATTGTTAGTTTAATTCGTGTAATTGTGCAAATATCTTAAGTTCTATCCTGACTATCTAAGAGTGAGATGCCTTCATTACGGAAATGTAAATCAAAAGTACTTCCGTGCGTTCTTTGTTTTAAAATTCATTTCATAAATAAAGTTCTCATTAAAATCTACGCTGTTTTGTGTTAAGTTTTCCCTCTCCTTACGGATACATATATGTAACATTATATAGCAATTTTTATGTTCTAGGGAAGACTGGAGGTCAGTTGTAACATTTTGCACATTTTTAGAAATATTTACACAACTTGATTGGGAAAACTCAATGTAAATTTCAACTAGACGTCGGGAAACCTTTGCAAACGTTTGCATGAAAGCAATTTTGGAATAATAATTGACACGTGCGTATAATTTTATACGTCAGTGCTTGGTGCTAAAATTGTCCTCAATGCTGGGTCAATTGCAAGTGTAAGTTTTTATTACTGGCAAATATACTGTGAAAAACACTTCTAATCGTATTTCTGAAAGCTAACATGATACAGAAAAATCATAATATCCATGAGCTGCATAATAGAAAAACAATGCTTAGAGAGCGGAAACTTAACAAAACTTTTTACTCCGGAGAAAAAAAAAAAGTTCTCATAGCATGCGGACATTTCAACTGAAACTAGGCAATTTCTTTCCTTGAGGGTGGTGTGTACCATGCCATCCTTGAATGTTGTAAAAACTGCATCATGCATTAAATATATGTTACAATCCTCCTGTTTCACTTTTGACCCCAGTCTCTCCTACTTTTACATACTTCTATCATTAATTTAAAAAATATCTTCCCATCAAATTCAATTTTCTTACTTACGGTGCCTTAAAAAGAAAACACGTACAGAAGGAAGTGATATTAATTACTAGCTGCGTGCCCGTTCTTCGCACGGTAGGAAACGAAAAATTTCCTCACATGTGCAATTCGAATTAATTCCAGTGATGTAGAATCTAGAAAAAGCAAAATTATTTCACTCTTGACTTAAAATTTGCGTCATATAAGTAATAACCTAAGATCATTGCAATATAATGACACACAAAAAAAACAAACTATGTCAGCGTCATTCGGTAACATAAAAGTGAAAATAGACCGTTTGCAGTGAACTTCTCACTTTCAAAATGACTTATTTCCTCAGACATGCTGTCTTTTAGGTTCACGTTCTAGCGTTAAATACCTCAGACACTACATGAAATGGACATTTTTTTTAATTTTAAAAATACGTCACCCTCTCTTGCAACCCTTTACAAAAAGATAAGAGATAAGACTGCGCTATTTATAAAGGCTTTAAAATTGTTTTTCTAGATTATGCAGTTTCATTTTTCTTCTCACAAATAAATCCAGTATTTATAAAAGGAAATCGAGCCAAGCAAAGAAATCGTCTGCTTGGACATAAGAATAACTATGTACGCAAAACGAAATCTTTGGAATGAGGAACTTTTTTCACGTTTTCAGAAGAGCGCTCGTTGTAAGTGCTTCACAACGGGCTTTGACTTTTAGTTGTACAATAAAAGTAGTATTTTTCGCATTAAGGCAATAAACAACAACTGTTTCAATTCGAATTGCTCAAAAAATCGCTTCGAGATATGGCGCGGGACCCGTTTTTATTTATTCGTTTCAACTGGCAATTTTAATCATTGTTACTGTATCCAGGACAACCAAACCGCAAGATATCAAACCGAAATTTATAAGCAGCTGCTACTGAAATGAAAATCCTTCTTTACTTAAAAATTCGTAAAAATTCTCCTAATTATATTTTTCCTCCGTTCTTTTTTTTAAAGTGGGCGAATTGTGTGCTCAGTCTTTTGCCTAAATATAAAAAAGTTATGACTGATAGAATTCAAGATGCAGCAGTTTTAAAAATATTTTACGAAAGTCGGTGTCAAATTTAATTTTATTTGAAAAATTCCCAAAAATCTGCAAATTATGTTACACAGTCCGAACAAACAGTTTTTAAAAGAAAATTTTCTACTCTATACGATGATGTAAATATCGTTTTCTTGCGAGTGCAATTACCGGCGTTATTATGTATTACGCAAGAAAAATTGCTAAAAATCGGACAAAACATAAAATAAAACATTTTCTAGTTCGAATTTCGAAAAAATCGCTTCGAGGTGTGTCGAGACCCGTCTTGGAGAATTTCCGTACAAAATTTGGTCTACGATCACCCGTTTCGGAGCTACGCGAGACACAGACAGACAAACGGACAGTTTACACGTTGCTTTATTTATATAGATGCCAAATACACGAGTTTTCCAACAGAAATGCTTTATTTTATAATACATTACAGTAGTCGAATACGTAAAGCAAATAAGAAACGCTAGTAAAGCATTTCATTAGATAACCCGTAGTAGAGTGCAATTGGTTTAAATTATTTTATGTGCCCTATAAGATTTCAAAAAAAGCTATATATCAGTATTAGAATATACTTCACTGAGTACACTGAAGGAAAATGTAGGTGTTAAATTTATAAATGCATACTTTTTTACTCTATTACATTGTAAATTCAGAAGAGCCATTTGAACGCTCTCTTTTACTAATTTAAATTCTAAGCAGCCATTTTAAATCCTTTAATCCCTGTACTACAAACTGCCTATACTTTTTAATCCCTATACTACAAAACTCCGGAAAATATTCTTTGAAGAACATGCGAATTTCATAGATTAATCTTTAGTTCTCAAAAGACTAATGCTTCTACGGTGAGTACAAAACGATCAGTCTGAGAGAAGTCTTGATAGGACCATCGTATGGTATCGCATGATATGACATTCTTCATCCACTGGTAAAGTGTCATTAGCAATATTGTTGTGTTTATGATCTTTAAAAGGCTCTTAAAATAAGTTACTCAGGTAAACAAGTTAGAAAACAAATGTTACAACAAACAAACAAGCTATTATTTGGCAGATCACTTGTGCTAGCTGACTAGATGTAATCTCAGTTTGACAGGTGCGGTTTAAAAGTGACAAAATTTCTTCATCTGACAACTTGGTACTCAGTTCAAAAGAGAAAATACAGGATTACAAAGCTACATAGGAAAACAAAGGCTCAGTGTTCCTTAGCTCCAAAACGATACTATCTTCAGCCAGTTAGGCAAGTATGCTATTTAATATTGTCATTACGTCATGCAACATTTAAAAAAAAATAGCGTACCGAGAACATGATTTTAATGAAGTCACTAGGGGCCGAATTTTTGATAGACTAGTGTCAATCTAGGAGGAAAAATACGCTGTTATAAATATAAGTTCAACGTTTCACCAAATGACCGGTGAAATCAAAGACTTACAAGCAATGTCATATGCGTTGAACCGTATTAATGGTTCACCCGAAAATGTCTTATAAAAGCCAATTACCGATTGAACCCAGATTTCGGTTCAACTGTGAAAAACAGAGTTTTCCGGTGAGCTAACATGGCCGCCGTTAGCTCGCGTTAGGAGGTTAGCGGCGATTGCAAAAAGTAAGAAAAAAACTGCCTCATGAATTCTTCGAAAACAAAACTCTTTCGAAAATGGAGGAAAGAACCTTTGTTAAAAAACTATAAGCTGTGTAAAGGAGCTATCCCATTTGACATCGAATAAACACGTTTGACAGCAATGGCTATCTACATTCATTTAAAAGAGAACAGAAAATGATTATAGCTCATAACTCATTAATGTTATTGGGTTACTATTACTTTTCTAAAATCACGTGTAAAATACAAGAGCTCAATATTCTATTTGTGACAAGAAAAAATTTTATTGCACATTCAGATAAAACAATGCGATATATAATTTGTTTTTGTTGAAAAATTTTGTCAGCCATGTCTTTGTTGTCAATGCTTTATCCTTTGAACCAGTCATTGTGGGTTCGAGTCCCGAGTAGAACTGCAATATTTAAGTTATTAATAATTCCGTTTTTATATAAAATTGTGTTTCAAAGCAAGTCTACATGCTGGTTTGTATCAACATGTCTATTTTTTGCACTCTGGGAATATTTTTTTAATGTGTCAACGCTTGTTTACATTTACATAAAAGTTTATAACATATCGTACATTTAAGAGATGATTTTTGCATTAAACTCCATCTAGCAACTCATTTCAGACAGTTCAAATAATTAGGCTTATAATATATAGAAGTGAACAATGTAATACAAAATACAGGGAAATACAAAAACCCATTTATTTCAAGCAGTTTAATAAGAACTTGAGTAGTAGTAATGAAAATTATATTTGAATTTTGATACTATTTTTTAGCTAGTCATGAATAGACAAAAATGGAAAAGTTATTTGACAAACTCTTTTTTTAACTCATAGAATGATGTGGATTAAGCAATATTCTAAATTGCAATGTAAAATTCGGCCAGTATAAAGTTCGTATACAGGGTGAATCTAAACTCTTGGGCGAAACTTTAAGGGGTGATAGGGCACATAAGGAATCAGAATCACATAGCAATGTGGGGTCAAAAACGCAGTCTTCACTTACCTGGTAATAATCACTTTGTGAAAAGTATTGAAGTGTCCGTCTAATTTCTTAACCAAGTTTCATAAGCAATAGGCTCGTCTCCAAAAACTTCATCCGTGACATAAAATAGAATTTTTAAACTATGAATTTTAGTCTATTTTCGGATAAAAATACATTAGTTTCTGATGAACAATTGTCGGAAAGTACGCAGTTGTTTCAGCACTTTTTCCTAAGTGATTATTAACAGCTACATGAAGACGATGTTGCCGACCCCACATTTCTATGTGATTCTGATTCCTTATTATGTGCCCTATCACCTCTTAAAGTTTTGTCCAAGAGTTTAGATTCACCCTGTATATAGGCCGGCTTCCCTTTATATAGGGAAGAGATCTAGAAGTGTAGCATGAGTCCGTTTATAACATTTCATATTTAATGCATGATTATAGTCTCTTATAGTTGACGTCGGGCCCTGAGGAAACAGAAGAGAGAGTTTTTGCCCGCTTGTTAACTGAAGAGGAAAGTATTCTACATTTCTTTAGCATCTTCATTTAGCAGCTGTATTTCTTTCGCTGAATTATAACTGAAAGTTCATCCCGCCGAGACACCGACATTCCCGTGCAATTCTTTCTTTAGCCACAAAGACACAAGCTTTGGCACTACTTGCCTCTAGCAAAGCTAACCGCGATCTCTCCTACGTTTACCGGCAAGAAAGTACAACGGCACAGTATTTTAAAAATACTCGTTTGGTGTGTCTATACAGGGCGATTCGAAATCAGTTTTACAAACTTTTAAGAGGGATAGGATACATCAAGACGGTTCAGCATCGCATAGCAATGAACAGGTCGAAAACGTTGTCTTTATGTACCTGTTAATAATCACTTTGGGAGAAGCGTTGAAGTGTGCGTCTAATTTCTTCACGAAGTTTCATAAATAATAGGGCTTTCCTCCGACAATTTCATCAAAGTTATGAAAGAAAAAATTCTGAAATAATATTTTATAGAGTGCAATCGGTGAAAGGTGGATTAGTTTTTGAAAAAATAGGGTCGGAAAGTTTACTCTTACTTGAACACTTATAAAATGTTTATTAAGGGGTGCATGAAAACGACGTTTCAGACCCCGAATCGCTATGTGATTCTGAACCTTCTTGGTGTATCCTACCCCTCCTAAATGTTTGTAAAACTAACTTCGAATTATCCTGTATATTTATTTATTTATCCTCTTTATAGCAGATGTAAATCTCGCATCTCAAATTTAAAAAAAAAACTCAATTGTTTTTTTAAATCTATTACACTTAAATACTACAAGTAGAAAACGTATTTTCTAACAATTTTCGAATAAAAGCCAAATTTCCAATATCTGTTCCAAAATAGTTACCACCCGTAAACGACGACTGTCAAGAAACTTTTAAAGATAAATTATGTCCTACAAGTTTTTCAGCAACGTGAATTTAAAAAAAAAATAATTATTCACAAATTCAACCTAGGAAATTATCGATAATATTCAAGTACTTTGTGTGTGTGTGTGTAACGGGGAAAAAAAATGTACATCAGTGAGCAGAATTTACTTTTTCCCATGAGTTAAAATCATTTTATTCAAACTTAAAGCAGTCACGCAGAGCTACAAAAATTCTGAAAAGATAGTTTTAACCTTGGAAACGCGCATTGTACATATTTCGTGGCCATTAATGCAAGTTTCAAAGAAAACAAAAAGAGAAATTTTAAAGTAGAAAGTCAATATAAAATTTTTGGGGGGATGTATTGGTATACCATCTTAAGAACATAAAAATTTAAAACGTGTGCTTCTGATTAAACATGTCGAAAAATATTCGTAATTTCTTAGCAAATGTAATTCTCTTGCATAAACTATAGGATATGTGCAAATTTTGATTACATTTTTGGAATCAGCTATAAAAGATACTGAAGTGAAAATTTGTTTCTATGGGTAACTTTTATAGGTAAAGGAGTTATTTAAGAAATACAAGGAAAAAATAACTTATCTTGGAAAAAACTTTCAATCTTGCATAATTAACTTCTCGGTAATTAATTAGCATACAACCTTTAAAATTGAGATCTGTGCTTATCTTAGCCTACAAATCATCTATATAAAAGTTGAGGAAATTCTAAGTTGTTGTGGTGAACTGTACTGTTTGATCTGAAGTCGAATGATCAGATATATAATAGTTATGAAGCTGTTTAAAACAATAAGAAAAAATCGTGTAAAACATATTGGTTAGGAATTGCTTTCAACATCATTGTTTATACTGATAAAAACTGAAAGAAATGACAGTGCCCATATTGATTTTGAATAACGTTTCTAAACGATAATGAAAAGAAGGGGAGTAGGAAGTAAAATGTGCTAATGGAGTATTTCAAAAAAATAGAGATTCTGGTGCATAAATACAATAATTATGTGAAGCGCTTCAATTTTTAGAGTATATCTTTATAAGCTGTATACACCGAAATAAGCGATAAACCTGTATGAGTTACAAAACTTTCTCTTAAAGCGCTTAAAAAAAATTACAGAATGAGTCATTCGAAAAAAATCTGTACAGTTCTATAAGAATTCTTTCGGAAGTTTCATAAGAAGCACCATTTTTTCATTTATTTCTTCATGTAGAGCAGCTTATAAAAACTCATCCTTATATTTTATCGAATCCCTGCCGTAATTTAGTTTATTTTAATTTGCGTACCAAGATTGTGAAGCATATTTTGTTCCTTGGACATGCACCTTTAAATAGTTTTGCATTGTAAAATGTTGAAATTCATAAAAAAAAAAAGAGAAATCACGACAGATTCTTTTTACTAAACTTTTCCGAACATTACACTTTAAATTAGTTAATACAAGGACCATAAATTTTGCCAAATACTTCGATAATGAAATGTTTTAGAAACGGCAGTTTAAACTGATGACAACATAAATAGAAACCGCGTCAAATGTATTGATTATAAAATGCTTCCTTTTGTAATTGTTTTTTCTTTTAATATATTTAAAAGATTTTGAGATTTCTGTGAACTGGATTATAGCATTGTTTAATGTCATGTAGCGTGAAAATAAATTTACGACAAACTTATTTATGTCCAGCCTTTTTTCCATCTTTTCTTGCTTTTTTATAATTTTTCCATCGTTGATGAAATGAAAAAGTTTAATGAAAGGAACTTTCTCAAACAGCGAAAATTTCCCCTCTTAGTATTACAGAGTATGAAAGGTTTTTCTGAAAACTTACCTCGTTATTTTTTGAAGAGCAGAAATTTTAGGTTTTTATTTCTGACTACTTATGTCATATTTAGGTTTATCAGTGAAGTTTATTAGTTTTCTACGAGAACCTACAGCTCTGAGAAAACGTATAAATAATATCATGTATAACAAATGATATTATGTAAACATAAATCATATCTAAATGCATCTGAGAAAATCTACATATTTTATCAAAAGGTTAAATTCTCCCTGAATTTCGCATAAAAAAGAAATACAACAGCTAAAGTGCTAATCCGTTTACAAATGTCAATATTTAAATATATATACATACATGCAGATAGTAAGGAAGCGATGCATATAAGATTGTATTATCTTTTTCCTTATGCATAGTACTTCTTTGCGTATTTTTTTCATCAATCATAAAATTTTTCAAGCTAAATTTAAATCGTCACACTTAAACTTAAATCAATCTATATTGAAATAAAATACCATGCAAAGGAATGCTTATATTGTACAAAGAAAATCCCTATTTGCCAGCGCAATATTTTAAGCTTAAGACATACAATTTTTATTTGATTAATGAATATTCTGCAATAGAATAATGCAAAAAAAAAACCCATTCTTTAAGCTGCAAATTGTGTTTTTTAGTGAAATTCAGTAGCAACATTCCTAAAAGTATAAACATTTGAGGATTTTTTAATGCAATTAATCCTACTTTTGGGTAAGTTCATTTAGGTTTATAGTTACAAGACACACAGAAATTTTTAGATCAACTGTCTTTATTTCATCTTATAGGAACACTTGTATGAATGTGTGTGTGTTTATATATACATACAAAGTGCCCCTTGAAAACACTGACCCCGGCTTTTCATTCCTTAAATATTGATCACAGACAGATGCAATAAATTACAAAGTTACGTGAAAAAGAAGTTACAGAATTTTATATCATCGATTAACATTTTCAGGAGACTAGAGTCAAATAAATACAAAATTTGAAAATTGGATCCATCTACAAAAACTCCCAACCCGTAAAATATGCCCCATACATTAATGAGGTGAAATAGAAAACTTCAACCTTTCATCATAAAAAGGCTTAGAGATATGTTTAAACAAAGTTGGTACGAGGCTATACTGTACCAAATAATATACAAAGTATTATGTATTTATTAGGGATTGATCCACCCGAAATTTTAACCGACAACCGATACCGATTCTTTACCTTAATATAATAAAAAAAATGACACGCACTTTTTACTTTGTTTTTTTTATGACCTGCTGTAAAAGCACCTAAAAGTTAGCAAGTGTGATTTTTTTTTTTTTTTTGTAACACTTTTATTTTCACTTTTAAAAGTTTATGTTATCTGTAACATAGCAATAAAACAATGCCTAAAAGCAGTGATGCAGTTCTAAGGGAAACAAAGGGGGGTGCGCTCATTTTTCTGTTTAACATAAATAAGGTAATCATTCCTAAAACAATAAATTAAGTGATTAGTGTTTATTATTTATTAACTAATCAATATTTATTACATTTTTGTATAATTAATGAGCCGTTGACCATGTCATTTTTTGATCAAGAGCGGCTTCAGACTTTATATTTCTGTCTACCATCTTGAACAGTCGGTATCAAATTAAATATTCTTGTACCGAATCCCTCGGTACCTAGCTTTTTCCTTTTTTCGACCCTTCGGAAAGAAACCCTTTGACCAAGACTGCCAAATTACTGCATTCTTTTCTTATTCAAATTTACTTTATCCAAATTTCTGTTTTTTTGTTTTTTTTAGGATATGTGTGCATTATTTAGTATTAACAATAAGACTAGGGCTAGTTTTGGTTTGCCTTTCGACCCAGAATCACAATATGAAAATCTTAGTACATTTAAAAATTTTTTAAAGAGTTTGCTTAAGGTAAAAATTGTAAAGTAAAATAAAAAATAGGGGGATGCCGTCCCTATGCGGTTACAACACTGACTGAAAGTAAAGTATTTATGTCTAATATCTGCAATTTTGAACACCAGTGTTTCACAGCTCACCAATACCTTGTCCAAGCATAGTAACCCCTGCCTCGTGCCATGCATTTGCCTTGAGCATCTCGAACTGAAGCATAGGATCTGTCAACCCGTATGCATTCAAAGGGGTGGGCTGAGATTACCCCGACCTCCAAGAGCTGTTGAGTTTTGTTGCCAAAATGATAATGATCAAGTCTTTTAATGAAAAATTCTGCCTTTTCAACCTTTCGGACCCTCCTCAAACATGATCTATTTCGAAAGGTCCTGGACCCTGAGCACAAGTAACCATCTATTTAACCCTAAGAAATTTAAGTAAATGGATATTCATGTTTATCGATATTAATCTCCTGAAATATCGAAGCATATCAAGGATAAACAAAGTATATCCCCCCCCTCTCCCCCTTAAATTCCGATATCGTTATCATTTCCAAGTTGAATCAAACGTTCTTACGTAATTTCTTAATAAAAACTTAAAACATGTTTTAAAAACATAAAATCTGTATTTATGGTATATGAATGAGAGTTAACATTTTTCCCCCCTCCCAAATTATTCTGACTTTTTTTCACACCAGCTCACAAGAAACCGGCGCCTATTTGTGGAAAAAAAAGAACGAAAAGCTTGTTTGGTAAAAATGACGACCAGTCACTTCGATAACAGCCACGAGACAACTGTTTCGAATGAAACGAAGCCTCTCACCATCATAATAAAGCTTTTATTTATGTTGCTGCATCTGTATAGTTTTTCTTCTGGAAGAGTTAAGTATCGGTGAAAACGGACGAACGTATCGGGAACGGATACTTTTACGGTACCTTTAAATATGAAAGTACCGATACATACACAAAAAATGAGGTATCGACACCGATACTATCGGTCGATCCCTAATACATATATAAAATTCTAAACAATTGCAAAAATCCTAAATCTTAGGTATTTCACTTCTCGATGACAGAATGCGGTTATTAAATAGTTCACTTTCTTCAGATGCCATCAGTTCAGAACATCAACTGACAGGGGAACTTTATCAAATAGAACGAGAAACACTATTTCCTATGAAAGTACAATCCAGAAAACTAAGTAAAATATCTAAAAGAAAAAGAAACCTCAGAAACAAGGGGATCTCAGATATTTGAAGAATTCTGAGACTATATATAGGTGAGGAGAAGTGGTTATTGTGGAGAAGAGACGACTTTAATAGCCCCCATTTAAAAATTTCGTTGTAATTTCTTTGTATCAGCACTTTGTAATATATTTTCTATTTCACAGCAGAACTGTCGTCATATCGAGGCCTTTTTCCCCGTTTTCCTTCTATTATTGTTTTGAAAGGATTTTTTTTTTTTTTTTTTGGTAGTTCTCAACACTTAGTTTTCTGAAAGGTATGTTTTGGATTTACCGGAATACCTTGCTTATTAATAAGGATACTCAACACTGGAGTTTAAAGGTAAAATTAATTTTTAAATTTGCAAAATATAGCACATAAATAAATAAAAAATCGAACGACAGTTTCGGTTATTCAAAATGTTCACTCTTCTTCAGCTGCAAAAACCTCCATCATGATCAGGTTAGAAAGGTTAGAACTCAAAAGCTTTCAAAATTTTCTGCATCGTCTAACCAGTTTTAACCTCTTGACTGTATGGATGGAGCCAGCGGCTTATAATAGTTCATTAGTGTTAATTTCTTAACGATTTACAATAGATTCATTCTGAATGTGCCTGTCTATATCCTCATTTATAAAATAAACTAAATAATTCTTTATTAAAATGTATTCCAAGTAAATTTCTGTCCATTTTTCAACTATTTTTCTTTTTAAAAATGAATTAAAATATACTTCAGACGTCCTTTATAGTTGTATACAAATTTACATAAGAAAAAAGTAATAAATAATATGTACGCAAGATATGGATATAGACTTCTCTAGAATCTATACTTCAACTTTCTTTAAATAAATCACAGAAAACTTTCGTTGAAATTTATTTCTTAACATTATCTTTGTGCAGTGCGAATCATCATAACCAAATATATCAGACAGATTTTATTCGAAATATAAATAATAGAATTTGCTTTTGAGATCAAAGAAGAATTCGAATGTTTCTGAATGTATGCATTCCGAGCTAAACAAATATTTCAGCATGGAGACTCCAGAAAATATAACTATGAAACAGCAACAAAGCGTTGTTTTAAATAGTACATTGGATTTTTTTTTTCTCCTCTTAAAATTTGTGTGCTACATGTAAAATCCCCAATCAATTACAATCAAAATTAATATATATATATATATATTTACTTGTTTATACTTAAAAGTTTACGGAATTATTTGATAAAAACACTCCTCGAAATTGTTTTAAGGGAAATTACCATAACGTGGCATAAGGGTCAAGTAGTGGATGTCTTCAAAAGGAAAGCTATCTTCTTTCCAGGCCACTTGACATTGTGTACAGTGGTAGCATACCACGCATTACAGTTAAGGTCC
This sequence comes from Cheiracanthium punctorium, assembly GCA_038373885.1. Lineage (NCBI taxonomy): Eukaryota > Metazoa > Arthropoda > Arachnida > Araneae > Cheiracanthiidae > Cheiracanthium > Cheiracanthium punctorium. Next base: position 106,952 of record JAWZYV010012134.1, on the reverse strand, counting down.
AGCGTTCGACTCCCGGCATGGGCTAGGTTTTTCATTCCTCCGTCCTTTCAAAGGGGGTAATGTTGGCCGTCTACTTGATGCCCCCCTAATAAAGTGGCCAGCACTTTGAACCTTTGTAGTGACGAAGGTCTTAACGGCCAGTGCTCGCCCTTGGAATAAAAATATTTCAAGAAAACCGCCAAAAACCCTGACAAGTGAATGATTGCCATAATATAAACGGCAGAGAATATCGCTCGGTTATTGATAGATCCCAACTGCCTTTAAAATTTTCAAAATGAAAATTTTACTGTGGGAAGTAATTTTATTACGTAATCAGTATTTACTACATCTGTAAAAAATCCATTTTCAATATCCTCCATACATTACCAAATGACTGTCTTGAAAGTTTGGTAATTCTCAGTGTATTGAGATTGTGAGTGCGTGCACAAATTTTTTCAGGTGTGATCTACGTGGGGATAGTAATTAGTCCAACTTGTAAAAAGCTGTTAAAAACTACTCCTCAGAATGACTTTAAAGTGAATGTACTCGAAAAAAAAGGAAATGCTATCGCATAAAAAACAGCTTCAAATTTTAGAAATAGATGGCGCTTTAAGCATCAATTTGCCAACATAAAAGAAGTGTCATGTTTCTGACACATTGCATTTGTTTTAAAATCGCAGGGTTCGTAGCTTTTTCTCCTATATAGCGTCTGAGAAGCTCATTACGACTCTCAAACTGAAGGATCGTGCTCTGCTTGTGAAGCTCTAATTACAAGAACAGTGACAGTAAGCCACTGGAAGTTCCGTGCTTTTTAACCCTTTAACGCGCAGTGTTCCCGTTCAGGGAACACCAAACTCTGACGTTTTGACTGTTGCCAGTCGCGAAGAATAGATTTGATTTCTATAAAAATAGTTGCGAGTGACATAGCTAAACGAGAATCCTTTACTTTTTAGCACGTCATTTCTCTTAAAAAAAAAAAAATGTTATGATTATTTTTAACAGCATTGACATCTGCTGAAAAATGGAAGAATGCGAGAACAGCTGAATATATTGCCCAATGCTGAAAAAAGGGCAGCCATTGCCATCGCTCGACTTAACTACCTGCAAGATGGCGGACGATCGAAACGTTCATCACATACCGCAGATCTAGAGGCCCTTTTTGACGCAGCTGGCTGTGCCGCACAACGGCTGCCCTTTCTTCAGCATGGGGAAAGGTTTGCGCCTCAAAGGGTTATTGTATGAAGGAAAGCTGTGAACCGATGTTTGAAAAGGTCTGGAGTAGAAATTTTAAGTTACAGGATTTTTTTTTTCTTTTTTAACGAAATCTGGCTGAGGGAGGAAACCAAGTGCTTCAACAAGTAGAAGATGCAGCCGCAGCATTCCATGAAGATCTCAGCGATGGTGTACAAACGTGCAGTGCACGGGAAATCACCCGAACTTTAAACATGCTTGTGAACTGTGCAAAATTCCCTTATTGATATCCATTCAAAATTATCCGTGTTCAAAATTTACTTCCTGCCGACCTGCCAGTGAGACAAACTTTTGCTTCAGAATTTCTTGCTCGCATGGAAATAAACAATGAATGACTATGGAATGTTTTGCAGACACGCGGCAATCGTGAGTTAGATCGCTGTAGCTTTGTTGAAATTTATAATTCAAAAGAAACATTGGAGGAGAAGTGAAACCATGGCTCAAGTTGAACGGGATGCAAGTTTGTACGCACCTTAAAATACAGCCATAAAAATTGAAGTTATTTTCTTTTGCTTTCTGGCACATTACCCATAAAAAAAAAAACAGTGGTGGGTGTGCTTTTACAAGGATTTTACTTCAGAAGAGTAAATTGATCATTTTCGAAAGAATGAATAGTTCACCATTATCTACAAAAGAGTGATATTAATGAAATACTTTTTCGTGTTCTTTTTTAATTCCTTATGCAAGTATTGATGTAATTACCAATAGCTAACTCACCCACTTTGAGTACTAGAATTATTAGTAAATTTCATTTTTGAGATAAGCAAAATTGAACAAGAAACCGCTTGAGCAAATAATGATATGTATTAGAAATTTCAAAGTTACATCGGAAACAAATGTGTAAATAATCCTTCAATTAGAAAATTATAAAAATTATACACGAAATATAGGCGAAAACATTTTTAATACTTAGAATTCAATATATCTTTTTCACATTCGAACGTTTGCGTTCTGTACACTTATCAGAAAAATTACATTATAAATACTAGTTTCTTCCATTATGCTCGTATCATTTTTATAACAAATTCATGATGGCTATATGATTTGTCATATTTAAAAGTGAAGTAAGAATAATTTATCATTTTCTAGTTCAAAAGTGTGCATTAACACATATTCTTTAATGAAGAAATATTTTGACACGATTATTTTCTGCAGGAAATATTTTAAAAACAATTACCTTCAATAAATGTAATTTATTTGTCCTTCGAATTTAAGGAACATTTCAAGTCCCATTAAAAACAAATCATACACTGATAGGGACATGAACTGTCGACAAAAAAGTAATTTACAAGGTAATAATAACTGCGAATTTCTGCCTTTTAAACAAATGACTATATTAAAGAAAATGTTGCTCGCACCTTAATCGACATGCCAGACAATTTGATTTGCGGTCTACAATTTCACAAGTCTCTAAGGACGCATTAGCCTGTTTCCTGACGTTCCCAAAAGTCTTTTTAAGTTAGTAATCATAGTAGAATAGCTGAAATGACAGCGTTAAAAGTTGAAGTTTTTATAGTTTCTTTTACTTTTTATGGCATTAAAAGATCTCCGAGAGGATCATAAAAGTGGGAATTATTTTATTTTAAATTCTTAAGAATATTTTTTATGTATAAAAAAAGAGCTAACATGACATTTAATTAACTCCATGAGGAATGAAATCAGTTTTAATACAAATATTGCAACATGTGTTCGTAAAAGATTAAAATTCATGTGAGAAAAAAACCAAGTTAAAATATCGGATGTCATCCATTACTTTGTAAACATATCACGTTTGACTTTTCTTTTTTCAAATGCTACAGTTAACTGTAAATTACTTGTGCATTTAAAAAAGTTCTGAAGTTCAATTTATTTTTATTATTCGCCTCCTGGAATTCGGAAAAATGCCTCTTCATACGGACTTTTACATCTTTACACTGGGCGTTATTACGCAGCTTCATTACTCGTATGTCCTACCCAACAAAGAGGAGGCTTAGGCCAGGCCCGTGTTGGCTGCCTTGAGAGGGCGGTGGACAAAGGGGAATGAGGGCGCTTTCCATAGGCGTCGGCATGTATAAAGACGATGCAGCGTTCAAAGTTCTGGAATAATGAAATGATAACTCGATGCTTTTCTAGATTAATTTTAAACTACGCATTTTTCCCCCCACAACATTTCCAAATGAGAATAGAATAAACAACAAATAATATCAGTGATTGTCCAGGGTCACAGTCGAATTTAGCATTTGAGAGGATCCAGGCGTAATTCAGTTTTAAAGCCCCCGCTTAAGTATTTTCACTATCCCTACTACGGGATCCCTACTAGGGAATCCTTCACTATCCCTACGAGTGTGCATTCATAGCTCGCATTTTTTACTCTTGTATGCACTTTACTGGTGGTCCCTCCCACCGCACATACACACACAAAAAGAGGTAAATAGGGAAATAATCTTGAAAATTAACCTACAATTACTACTGCCTGGCCGCATTAAAAAGTTGCCAATATTCAAATTATACTGATTATGAAAACTGAAAGTTTTTGGTGCAAGAATTAGTAAGTTTCAGTGGCGTAGCCTGGATTTTCTCTGTGGTGGAGGAGGGGGGGTGTGATGCCAACATCACATTTTGTTTTTTCTGTACTAGTATATAACCCCTGTACAGTATTTTACGCGGTGCATATTATATACAGTCCCGCACATTCGCTCAAAGCATTTCGGTTATTTATGATTTATGACTAGCGTCATATATATTCAACCATATATTTTTTCCTTCAACACGGGACATCTACTACTTTTTTGGCAATAGTGTGTTTATTTTCTTCCTCAAAACGGGACATCTACTACTTTTTTGGCAATAGTGTGTTTATTTTCTTCCTCAAAACGGGACATCTACTACTTTTTTGGCAATAGTGTGTTTATTTTCTTCCTCAAAACGGGACATCTACTGTTTTTAAGGTAATGGTGTAGGAAGACTGAATTTCAGGTCTCTGTATCTTTTAGTTGTTAAGAAAACGGGCAAAAAAGCTTGTGTTAATGTTCATTTCAAAATAAAATTAAAACAAACCTTTGCTAAAACACACATATGCTATAAAAAAAATAGAGCAAGGCGTACGTTTCGGGTGGTACAAGGGGTAGGCCCTTCTTCGACTTCAAAAACACCATCCGGCACAAGGCAGGAAAGTAGGAAAGTGAAAAATATAAACAAAAGGACACACAGAAAAAGGAAGTTGTCATTCGGAAGGAAAAAAATTCTTGGAAAACCAGAGTGAAACGGGAAAATAAAGTGAAGGGGGGTGGGGATAAGCAAAAGAGGAACATGACTTTAAAAAAGAAATGAAAATTAAATAAATTGAAATAGTTGACAAAAAAAAAGAACATTAACAGAACAAACACAAAAACAATGCATCCCCCCGGCGTTTTCTTTGCATCTCAAGAGGGGAGGAGGGAGGGAGGTTAGGCTTTCCCCAGACACTGCCGTTGGATGACTTTAGATTTTTAGCGGCTCTTATTAGAATCGTTACCGTGGATTGCTCTCTTTCTAAAAACGGGACATTGCAGGTGGCATTTTCTAAAAACGAGACATTACGGTGTCCCTAAGCTGTGCTTGGGGACAACGGGACAAGCCACATAAAAGCGTGAGATATGGACACTTATTTATGACCCCAGATTTTCTCGTCATTATTCAATATGTTAAAAATAACTCTTTACAGCTGCTAACTTTTAGGAGAGGCTGTCAATTTTTGCTGACCGCTGCAGTCTCTCTCACATTCTGCTCGTGGCAATTTTCTTCATAGACACGTTTTGATAACTTAAATTTCTGCGCCTAATTGTTTGGGCTTTTATGAAATGAGTAGACTGATTTTTTCTAAGCCGCTCCATGTGCGCCTCTTTTTTGTTTGTTGGCGTACTTTGTTAGCGCGGCTGTATCGCCGTTTTTGTAGGTAGGTCTAATTGCTTCGCTCCTAAAAGGACTTCACTTTAACTCCAATTGAACAACTAATCTGCAGCAAATTCGCAGTCCATCCCCGTCCCCTTGCCATCCAAGAACCGTAAAGATTTTGACTTTCCAATAAAATTTCAAGTTAAGATTACTTGGAGGAATCTTATCTGAGTTATTGCTGATAGCACAAAGAATAAATGGAATAAGACACCGTCTTCTGAAATTCTAATCCACCTCCTGCAAGGCCAGAGAAATTAAGTATAATCTGCACCATAGGGGGTCCAAAATTTTCCCTTCGGCGTAGATATAAAATATTAGTTAAAAAATAGGGATAAGGTCCCTTTTAGCGTGTCTGTCTCTCTTATATCGGGGGAATGGGGGGGTCTGCTCCTAACCCCCCCTCTTGTCTATGCCACTGATATGTTTCAATAGGTGAAAGTGTTAAAAACGAAAAAAATCAAATCAAATAATCCACGAATATATAAATAATTTATCGCTAAATTTACTGCTGATTTATAATTCAAAAATCTTTTTTGAATTATAAATCAGTTTAATTTTGTTAATAAGTTTAATTTTGAAGGTTAAGTTTAATTTTGAATAAAAATTGGAAAAATTAAGTTAGGTTACATGTGCATTTTAAACATTTCTGAAGTTCAATTTATTTGTATTATTCGGCACCTGGAATTCGAAAAAATGCCTCGTCATACGACCGACCTCTTACATTTTTACATTGGGCTTTATTACGCAACTCCATTACTTGTATGACCTACCCAACTAAGATGAGGCTTGGGCGGCACAGTTTCCTTACTTTCCTAATCCTAAATGAAAACAATATCCCAATCGAGTTCATTGGGGAAATTAAGTTTAAAGTTAGGTTTTTGAAAGAAAATATTCCTACTGGTCAAGCATTTACGCATTGCACAATACGAAATCAAAAATTACACAAAAATATGTTTACTATTAGGTTGTAACGAAAGTTTCCCGCCACCGCAAACATAGTCAGCACACAGTTCGCATTGGCGTATTTGCTCATATTTTGTCACACGATTTTTGGCATTTGAAAGAAAGAGGCTTACTTTATAACACTGTGTTGTGAAATCTGTAAAAAATATAGTTATCATTAAGTATAAGGTGTCCCAAATGGAACTATCACTCTAGAGGATTAGAACCATCATTTACTTCCATTTGTGTTGCAAAAAGTCAGCTACATAATATCAACAAATTATGAGTACAGCTTTAAGTACTATTGTTGTATCATGTGACACTGTGCAGGTTTAATACCGAAAGTTCAAAATCAGTTATCTAAGGAGTTAGAAGTTAGTTTTTCAGGCAGATATGGCGGAAAACTTTCGTTACAACCTGATATATTGTTTTCACGATTAGCTGAAATTTTGAACCAGGGGAAACCTAAATTCAAAAATCAACATTTCAATAATTAAAGTCTTTGACTGTAAAATTCACGTGTGTGTTGTCGGAACACAGTTGTCTCTGAAATGACAACTATTCGGCCAGCAGTAGAGGTGAGATTCCTCTTCTATCCCATGTTTTACATGTAGTTCCAGAGAGATTTATTTTAGCAAGTCTGTTAGTACAAACAGTGCATACAAGTACACTATCTATGGTATTTCAATGCTCTGATCAATTTTCGCAGAAAAAGGGTGTTGCCTTTGGAAAATTTCAAAAATTTTTCTCTGTAACCGTGATAGCTCTGTTGTTTTAGTGTAATCCTAATCTCGAACGCATGCCTTCAAATGTCAATATCTAAAATTTCTTTTTGATCGGTTGACTGAATAGGCCGCTAGAGGCTCATTTGTCGGAATAGATATTTTTATAATCATCCTAAATATATATGTTTTCCCGAGGCACTGTCCGTGTAGCCAATGCCACAACAAACTGTCGGTGTGTTGGCCATTTTATTATGAGAGCACCCAGCAGTCGGCCAATGTTACCCCCTACGAAGTAGTGGCCGAATTCAAGCCAGGAGTCGAACCCGAGGCTGCAGTCGTAGGGAGTGGTGCGGTAACCACAGTACAATGTGGGGCGGTATGTATATTATGCTGAAGGGTGCATAAGATCACAAATAAGGGCATAATAGTTTAATTTTGAAGGTTAGCAAAATACTGGTCTTTTTTGGTGTGACTAATGTAACATTGAAACTGCCAAATGTTATGTTAGTTACAGTTCTTAACCAAGGTCGCCAGTATTTAACTATCAAAATAAAAACTATTGTTTGTTTATGATTCTATCATGCATTCTGTACAGTTGAAAAAACTTCTGTTAACCTTATTCTTAAATAATCAGTAATAAAAAATATTTTTATTTTTAGCTTATTTTGTTGCTGTGGAATGAACCATATGCTTTACAGGCTGGCACAGAAAATTCTGCATTAAAAAGAATATAAAGTAAAATAAATAAAGGCTTGATTTTTTCCGCATTTAGCTACCTTTAGAGAAAAATTGGACGTCTTAAAAGAAAAACATTCAAGCTAGTCCACATTCTACTTTCCTACCTACTTAAAAGAAAGTCTACATTCAAGCTAGAATTGGTTTTATTATTAAATATATCAAGCAAAAAAATTAATTTATGTTTTTATTCACTTCATGCAGCATTACATAGAAACTAAATAAAAAATTCTACATTTTTTATCAACGTATTTCCATATTTTTCAACTTATTTGTAAATAAATAGTTCTACAACATTCCCATATAAAATATTAAAATTATTTTAACTCTTGATGAATCCTTAAATTTAAAAAAAATAAAGGATTTACAGTCAAAAGTTGATCTGTAATCTTATTTCGAATCCCTACATATCTCGAAAAAGAATTATTTAATTTGAATTTTCACCGAAATTCTTACTTATTCCCCATATTTGTGCCAAAAATGTTTCCCAATAGGCGATATCCATTGAGATGATGTTCTCTTGCGTTGAAAGTATTAGACATTTTCTTCTTTACCTCTACAAGTGAATCAGAAATATGTTACACAACATAAAGTCTACTGCTATGACAGTGAATTTTTATTTATTTTCTCCCATAAAATTATTTAAAATTAGTATCCGAGTAACCTGGCAATGATTTGTGCAATTAAAATGACATTTGAAAAAATAATATGGTAATCGACATTCAATATACACGGCCTTATTCACCAAATATTTTACACGCGGATTAAGTCAAACAAGCGTGTCAAAGTCATAGGTAAGATATGTTATCCATGATGCATATCTTATCACACGTGTATAAAATGTTTGGTGCAAATGGCCTTAAGTGTATGTTGTAAATGTTATTGACAATGAATGCAAAAAGCATTTTTTAATTAAAAAAAGAGAAGAAAAGAATTCACTAATCTTTTCATGTGAAAAGAAAAAAATATTAAAAAGTATACGATGATAATTATTAAATTTTGCGCCCTTTTAATTCAAAATGTTCAGTCAGCTAGATGTTAGGGAACTACGAAATAAAGAATAAATTTGTATTATACGTAAGAAAAAAATCTAATAGTTATACCTATAACAAAAAAATAACGCGTTTAAAAATTTTAGCATTAAGTATGAAAACTTACTTCTATTAAGTAAAGCAAATGCAAACTTTTGTATTTGAAATACAAAATTCTCCGTGAAAATAATGAATATATACCCTTTTTTCTCCGTAAAAGACTTTAAATAGCATCTTTAAGGCACACTTTTTCCCTAAATTACTCTGTTCACATCAGAATTATTATATTTATTCCTGCAATAAAAAGTATTTCAGGTCATTATTGTGCGTGAAGAACGTATTTATTTTTCTAATTGCAGCTAGAAATAAATTGCGAAAAAAGGCGGAAAACTTACCATTAAAATTTTTATATCCGCGCTTTATATTACATGATAAAAATGGGCTTAGCACGTTTTTATGTAACAATGCAGCTGCTCTGAGAAATATTTATGTAAAATTTTCTGAAGACTATCAAAATAATTTTAAAGTAAGGCATTGAATGCTGTAACTGAAACGGTTTTAAATATTACTTTGTGGATTAAAAATTCTGTAAATGTCAAAAATATACAATAATAGATTTTTCTAATTTATGCGATTGCTTAAAATATTCTGAACACTTAGATCAAAACAATATATATATATATATATATTAGTCTATGTTTTCCTACTTTTAAAAATGTTTAGACGATAGTATATTGTTATAAACTTTCACATTTTCACATTCTTCAATTAAAAAGAACAAGAAAATGGATTTTTTTATAGTTTTGTTTTTATTATTTATATGTTTCTTTATCTATTTGGGAGGAGAATTTTTGTCAAAATAGATTTTCACCCCATGATAATTAAAACTGAATCCTTTTTAGCTGAAAGGTTAGTCTGGATTTAGGGGGGGGGAAATCAAGTCATTAATAACTTTCTAGCACGCAATAGTACGTGGGTTGTGTTAAGACATACCTATACTTGAGGCATCTGTTAAGGCGGTTTGCCATGGGAGGACAATCTTATGTGGTTCTACGTGATTCACGTTACATCTGAGAAAACCCTACGCCAGACCGGTACATAAAGTGCTGCGCGTTTGGCCAAAACTCAAGCTAGCAACAGTAATGAACCACTAGGTCCACATGGCGTATCGCGCATGCAATGTTTAGCTGAGCAAATTTCGTGCAGTTATCTCTACCTCAAGTTGAGTTAACTCTAACGGTCGCTCGCCTAGCTTACGCCACGAGCTCCCTCCAAAACAAAAATTATCTGTTCCCGTGCTACAGTGGGTACACTGGCTGCTGTGCGGGACAGGATCACGTTCAAGCATTGGCGAGATGTGAAGGCGATTATGCTAGCGACCAGTGGCTGGTGACATTCGGTAGAAGAATAACTCTGCTTCTTTGTTTTTTTTTCGGTGATTATTCCACTATGGTATGTCCGATTTCGGATTTTCATTGTTTTCAAGTGATCAGCATCATGACCTTGACCAATATCATAGGTTCAAATAAGCGTGCGGAGCGAGTAAATGAGAAATAGAATAATTCTTCTAATATCTCCATTGAAAGTTAATGGCAGCAGGCTTTTCGGTGATTATTCCTAGGTGGTCAACCCGATTGGTTTGATTTCAGATTTATACCTTGCCACCATTGGTACCTATAACCATGCCAAATTTGAACTAAATCGGACAAGCGGTTTAGGAGGAAAAGCGTTACATTGAAATGCCTGAGTGTAGTGTAAGAGCTTCGCTCAGCTCAATTACTATATGAAATGAGTCTCCGATTCTTAAGTAATTCGAGGAATAAGAAGAAACAGAAATACCAGCCTCCCTTTTTTTAATATACTCTCAAAAATTATTTCTTCAATTAACGGAAATTTTGAAGCAGTGCTGCCGGAATATCTCGGTTTCTTTTTTCTACAGTCAATTGAAGAAACTTCTTCAGATTCAACGAATTTTTTTTTTTCCTCTTTCTTCAGATTTTCGAGAAGAATTCACGAAAATATAGTGTTTCCAAGGAGTACGGAAATTATTCGTTTAGAAATTAAGAATAAATTAGCGTACAAAGACGCACTCTCAAAAGTTATTTCTTCAATTCACGGAAAGTTTGCTGTCAGTAGTGCTGCCGGAATATATCCGTTATTTGACAAATATCCGTTTCGTTTTCCTCCTGTCAATTGAAGTAACTTCTTGAAATTCAAGGGATTTTTTTTCCCCTCTTCTTGAGATTTCATAGAAATACCGTATCGGCCCGTGCATAACGCGATGTTTTTGACTGATTATTTCCCGTAAAAAACCCGACTCGCGCTAAATTCGAGGTCTAAATATAGGATTTTTGTCAGTATCTTGATGAAAAATTTCGAGATCGCGTTATATTCGGGCTAATACGGTATTACGTTTCCATACAGAAGAATTCATGGAAGCATTACGTTTCCATACAGAAGAATTCATGGAAGCATTACGTTTCGATAGAGAACGGAAATTATTCGTTGAAAATGAGCGATAAAGTAGTGCATAAAGACGAATTTTTCCAAGAGTGTACTTTAAAACTTAAAAAACAACGAATAGTTCAATAGAACTCAATTTTTCTTCACACAAGCTGCACTCTAGAAACGATAAATGAACAAAAACCTTTTCAGAAAAAGGAAGTCGGATAAAGACTAAATTACACAGACATATATATATTATATATTTGAACCTTATCTAAAAATATAACAAAATTACATTTGCTCCACATGCTACCTAGCGCTTAAAAAAGCAGCATAAAAGAAAACATGCGTTTAATATTAATTAGAAAAATTTAAATTGAAAAACCCCCCAAGCCAGTCATTCTAAAAACATCAAAACAAGGTAAAATAAATAAATATATATATATTTGTGTGTGTGTGTATATATATGGTGTCTCCAAAAACGCTGACCTAGGCTTTTATTACTTAAATATTGATCATAGACATACAATTAATTACAAAATTACGTTTAAAAGGTTCAGAATTTTATCGTACAAATTAAAATCTTCCGGAGGTTAAATCTAAATAAATTCCAAATTTAAATTTTTATACATCCCCCGTACAAAAGATATATGCATTGCCCCATACATTCATTACGGCTTTATCGACGTACTTATTTGTGCAAAAATTCAGTACGATTGGCCAACGGTGTGAATACATAGGTGTAATTACAGAAAAAGATTTCGAAGCTGGGTTTTCGAAAAAAACCGCTTCGAGGTATGGCAGGACCTGTTCGAGTAAACATGTACACCAAATTTGGTAAACTCAGGGATGGGGGAGCACAGTTGGACATGGGGCACAGTGGGACGATATACATTTTTTTTTTTTATGAGTCAAAAGATCAAAAATTAGAAAAAAAAAATTCCATAATTTAGTTAACAACTATTGCAAGACTGTGGCAACTAGTCAGTGTTACAATTCATTTTGTAAGGAATTTGCCGGCGTTTTTGTTTCAACTATCACTGCTGGGAAAAATCAGACTTTATTTTTTGGACTTATCAATATCTTACTTTAATTTAAGGTTAAACTTTCCTAACTGCAAACATGTAATGATCTTTATTCGATAGATGAATTTTGTACAACTTTTGAGTTTGTATTAATAGACTTCGTGGGAGGTACAATGGGTCATCCCGACTGGTGTACAGTGGAAAGTACCCCACTCAGTGGCGTATGCAGACTTCCTTCATGGGGAGGGGGGGTTATAGACGTAACTTAGCGTTAAAATGCGTAATATTTAAGCTAAAAAGTGAAAATTATGGACATTGTTATAATTTTTGAAAAGGGGGGGTTGAATCCCCAAACCTCCCTCCTTGCATACGCCACTGACCCCACTGTATGTAACCTATGTTCTTTCTATATCTCCAGAAGCCAATGACACACAGAGCAGGATTTAGCGGAGGGCGACCGGGGATGAAGCCCCCCCCCCCTCCACAATAGACATTTTGACGTAAAATTTCCTATGAACACCGAATAATTAAAAAGTCACGTTACGATTCTTATCACCAAAGATTTCAGAAACAAAGCAATTGGTTCTTGCAGAAATTTTTCATCCTACTGGCACTGATTGGGATCCATTGCGAGCCATATCGACGTTATATTAAAAGTCCACCAGACAAGAAATAGATATTTTTTGAGTAAATAAAGTCTACCTCCACCAGAATCCTGGATCACAAGGCTATGTTAACGCTGAACCCACTTCAGCACATAGGTAGTCAAAAAAAAAGCTTTATCTTTTATTTGAAAAATTATTAGGAGGAGCCACTTCTTTGTTGCCCTACTGATTGACACAGTTTTCATTTCCAGTAGACTTCCGATCTTGTTCGATGATAACATGAACTTTTTGCAAACATTTTGTTGCAGTTTACTGTTTAATTTGATGTTATTTTACTATTTTCAATTCATCAAACATTGTTGAGTAAAGAACTTTGCAACTTTTAGATGTGTTTCATCATTATAACTATATTTAAGGCTTGTCATTTAAAATCTGCTTTCATATCTTCTGTGTTGACTTTCTCAACCTGCATTTAATTGTAGCATAGTTACCACTCTTCCGATTTTATCGGATGCTTTCTAAACCTCTCATTTTTATTTAGCAGTTTATGCTTGAAGACCAAATTTAATGCAAAATAAAACTCTTTAAAAATTGTGGTGGGAAATCTCCGGATAAAATCGGGAGAGTTGACAACTATGTTGTAGTAACAGGAATGTGTTGCAAAAAAACATCCGATTTTTATGTCTTACTCATTGTTCAACTGTACCCAATCCTCGTCCCAATGTGCCCCGCTAAGAGTCACTATGTGACATCTTGAGTACGTATTGAATATTAATTTTTTCAAGTAAGATAAGAATAAATTCTGAAAAAAATACAATAAAAGATAAGAGTTGTCCAAATATTGTTCTGCATTTAATTTTTAGTTTTAATTAAAAGAAAGGAAATTATTTTGAAACAAGTAAAAATTGTCTCACTGTGCCCCATCTTCCCTACGTATTTTACATCTTGTTTTATTTATTTTGATAACGATTACTCTTTCTTCAAAATTCGCTTGTTTTGGACCTTTCCGCTTTACCTAAACGCTTAGAGGGATTTTAGCTGTGAAAGTCGTTTTAACTCTAAATGAAAACTATTACGTGATGGTTTTTTTGTTAAAAATTAATGTCATTACAGTAAGCAATCTTTCAAAATCAAAAATAATCTCTCCTCAACTGCAGCTGTTACGAATAGAATGAACCGATCGTCTTTCTTCTTATTTTGACTTTGGGATAAACTTAACCCTGAGTCTGAGAAGAAGTTTTGTAAGAGAAACACAAATATTATTATGAACAAGTATACGATTTTTAATTTTCCTCTTTTAATTGTTAAGGTGTAAGAGTACACACATTTAAAATTGCACTGAGCCAGTGCGTTTATTTTGGGAAACGAAAACACGGTTTATCTCAATTTAATTGGTTTGCCTAACGAAACAAGAAGTTTAGAACTCGAAAATGAGTTAATTAAGTTTAGCATTAAATCTATTAGAAATTCTACGTGAAAGAGATCTAGGCACTGAGGTAGTTAAAAAGCATTAATTTCAATTATTGTTAATTTAAATTGTGCTCAACTACAAAGTATTAGAAAGGTGTTCGTATTATTTTTATATTTGTTATTTTCGCATGGGAACAATGGAGCGGGGGGACGATTTAATAGCTATAAAAGCTTAGAAATATTCCTTTACAGATGGGCTTTTATTATTCCATTAATAATTTGTGTCTTAATTAGGAAAAACTTAAGTTATGTCAGCAGCACTACTTAAATTTGTTATTAAATATCTGACTAATTAACAAGAAAATAAACATGTATACTTTCATCATTTCATAGTCACAACAGCAAATATTTCTTTCCTATGTCCAGCATTTCTTCCACGAGTTAATATTTGAGTTCCTCAAAGACCAATGGAACACTACGCTTAAAGCCAATAGTTCAATATAGTATTAGCTCAGTTATTAGTCAAATTAGCTCATAATACATTTTTCAACAAATTCTTGTTGAAAAATGTTGAATTGTTTCAAAAATTTCACTATAAGAACTGGTACGTTTTACCTTTTTTGTTTGTTTGTTTGCTAAAGTATGTTCCACTGAATTTTGCGAGGTTTGAATATTTTCTTTACGTATTTATATAGAGAAAGCTATTTAAAAATTTCATTATTTCTTAATAGTATCATAAATTAAAGAATGGAGTTTTTAACTTTTATCAAGAATGTAAAAGTAAAGAAATCAACCACGTGAGTTGCATATTTTATGAATAAATTGACGACTACCCCTAATCAATTCATCGATTATTATGCTAATTATGAAATTTCTTAAGTAACTTAAGCAACGTCGTTAAAAAAATTAATTTAAATTTCTCTTAAGCAAACTTAATACATGTCGTCAAATAATCTTTTTACTGCTGTAATACTCTGTTTACATTCAGGAGAACTAGATAAGCCTATAAAAATGTAATTTGGGAAGCTTGAATTAATATTAAATCAACATATATTAATTAGAACACAGTAACTTAAGAATTTTTACTCGTTAATATTTTGTTACATTAATTTTGAAGAATTTTTGACAGCTTTCACTTTTAGATACAAGAGTATGACGCTTTTCACAATAAGAATAAAAATGTATATGCAACATACCTGCATAGCCATATTTTCTCGATGCAACAGAAGGCATGTTTTTAAAAATTAGTACTACTTTGAGTTCTTTCTAATTGTGTATATTTTTTATCACTTGCATTAACACTTTCAGGTCTCAGCTATTTCGAGAGCATTTCTTCCAGTACACTCGAATTTTTGGTATTTTTCACGATTTTTAAAAAATAACTGAAAGATATTTTTCTTAATATGTTTTCAATTATATTGTACTGGTCTTATTCATAATGAAGGAATTATTCAAAGGTACTAAGAATTAATTTTTAATTAGAAATTATTGGGAAATGTTTTAAAGTAAGAAAATGTTTCACCTAAGAAAACATTTTTGACGTAAAATTTTACAGCCTCACCCAATAAAAACTGGCCTAAATGTTGTACGAATACCTGAAAAAAAGGTTTTCTTTGTCAATAAATATTATTTTGTAGAATTTGCTTTTGTATAGTAACATTTCAAAGCACTGATTTGTTCAAACGGCTACTCAAATTCTGTATCATTTCATTTACATAATTATCTTTGGTGCTGTGATCTTTATATATATAAAGTGTGCCCGCTAAAGCACTTTGTCACCCCAAAAGTTTCTGAACGGCAACAGCTATAGGCATAAATGCGTGGTCTAGGTATAGTAAAATGGCCATGGGCTACTCAAGAAAATTGCTTACAGCGGCACCTGGCGGCTAAATTTGGAGTTAGTTCTTACCTTATTAAAAAAGTCGGTTACAAAGTTGCTAAGCATCATCGATTTAGTTAGAGAACTGATCTTGCGTGCATCAGTGTTGAAAGTAGAAAATGTAAAATGCAAGCCGTAAAAGCATATTACTTGCGCCAGCTTTCCACCAGTCATGTTGTACAATGTGTTGCGGGAATTGCAGACCAGAGTCCAAATGTATATTTCGCTGACGGAAAACACTTTCAGCATGAATGATAAATGAACCTGATGTCAGGCTAATGCCGTTTTGGAAAACTTGACCATAAAGAAATGCGTTTTATGCCTTCCATTCGTAGCATTACTATGGCCATTATAATGCGCATTATTGTTCGCACTGGTGTGCGCAAGTTATCTTTTCTTACTAACTCGATGATGCTGAACAACTTTCATACGAGATACGGGGAAAAAATCAACTTCAAATTTAGCCACCAGGTGACGCTGTAAGCGTTTTTCTTGCATAGCGCACAGCAAATTTATTATACCTAGACCCCACTTTTATGACTATAGCTCTTGCCGTTCAGAAATTATTCGGGTGACAACGGACTTTATTGGGCACACTCTGTATTTTTAACGTAAAAGTTTGTGGATAACATTCGTGAAGACGCCAAAGGTATACAGTCGGCACTTTTATGGCTAACAGAATTAAAAGTGAACTCGTGAACTCTTATTTAACCCGGGGAAAAAAACCGTATTTTAAAAGTGCGCTGAAAATAGAGTCGGTAAGATTTTTTTTCCATCCGTAAACCTCATAATGGCTTTGAATAACTGTAGCGTTTCAGTATGTTAAGGTTTTGGCTGTGACAAGCCTTCATTTCTGCAATCACTGTCACTTTGCCCGTCTTCATTATTCACATTACACTGTTCAAAATCTCTTCATCTGTAGGATATTAAATACAGTAGAACCTCGATTAACCGAAACTCTCCGTTAACCGAAGTCTGTTTCTTCACTTTTTTTTTTTTTCACTTTCTACTATCATCCAAAATTTTCTCTTAACAAACATGCATTTTTAAAGTTTGTTTTATTTTTCCCCCACATTCCTTTTGTATGGAAGCCGTCTTTTCCAAACTACGAATGCAGATAAATATTTTGGAATTCCCTTTTACAGAATTCCTTCTCGCAAGTTCAATTCTTGGCATGAGTGTACCCTTCCCCCACTTTCAAACATCTCTCTTCTAAACAAAAACACACATCTTTTCGAAATTAGGAAGGTCATACTGCCGAGTCCCAGAACAATCGAATGTTTGTTCCATAACCATTGTAATACTAATGTAACCAGTGCAACCATAATAAGCCATTGTAAGTTTTTGTTTCAGAAATAAATTTATTTTCATTTATAATTTTAATTTATTTAACAGTTAAAATAGTCATAATAACAGTTCAATGACGATACTACATTTTAAACTAGATGATTATTGAGGAATTCTCGATTATCCGTAGTAGGTTCGGTCCCAATTATTTCGGATAATCGAGGTTCCACTGTAGTTAACTGTTCTGCATCAACTTCTAGAAACTCTGAAGGATTTACATCATCTGTTATTCCCTTTCAATTTTTTTTTCCGCTTCTCTTTCCAGATCATGTCTTCATCTTCAGAATCAATGTCATTTGACTCATCAGTGGAGCCTCCCTGTTTGAAGCAATTACGAATTGGTTTTAGCAGTTACATAAAACTTCCTTGCCTTATGAAGTCTTATAGAAGATCGATGTTTTCTTGAACCGTTTCATTTTTTTCAATTCCAAATACCATTTCTTTCAAGATTATTTTCCTATTGTGCATTTTTAAATTCGTAATTATTCTGAAATCTGATGACTGAATTCTGGATCTGGAGTGTGGTGCAAAGAACATGAATAAAAATCTTCCAGTTTTTCGCCACACTTTCCTAAACTAGCTAGATTTTTTGAAGTAAAGTAAAGCAATTTGTAAAGCAATTTTACGGTGGTGTCTCATTTGCTTGTTCAATGCTTTCAACCAACTGCCAAAAGGTTTCACACCTTATCCAAGACTTTTTTTGAATTCTCATTTCACTTCCAAGGACTTTATTCCTTTAAAGCCCCTTGCGGATTTACTTTCACCAATAACAAGCGCTTCCTCACCAGTCATGTTGTCGTATAACACAACTGTGATTCTTTGGTTACTTTTTCTTTCCTCCAGAAAACATTTGTCTCTTCTAAAAGCTAGTGTTTTTGCAGAGAGACAATTTAAAAAGTGTCCTGTTTCTTCAGCGTTAAAAATGTTCTGTAGTAAAAATTATTTCAGAACTCCAGGTACTTTTTGCAACCATTAGTCAAAAACTTCCTCTGCCACATCTGAACTTTTCAAGCAAATTGATTTTTATGTAAGGCCATGTCGTTTTCTAATTTATCCAACCAGTCGGAACTGGCTTTGGACAAATACTTCACGCTTTGCCTAAAAAACGCCAGGCATTAAAGAGAGTGTTTGTAAAACGCTCGCCGCGCAGGTGATTGTTTTATAAACATTCTCATCTCGATAGTCTATTCCTATAGATATCTGTTCTTAAGTACAGATTTTACTTTAATATTCACCAGATAAAGGAAATCCTTCGGATCCATAATTATAGTTAACTTTCATGAGATTTCAAATTTTGTCATTGTACTCACATATTACAGTAGTAACAATAGCTAAAATCTAAATATAATCACTTGATAAATATAAAGTCAGTAATTTTTGTTATACTAAACACCTATCAGACTTTGGGCTTTGTGAGAGTTAGATACATTATGCAAGTTAATCATTGGCCCGCAAACAAGAGGTTAAAACATAAAATCACTAATCTTGCTGGTAAATACTATTTTGACTTAAACCTCGTTTTGGTGGGCTAAGTAGCGGATTAGCTTTAGATGAATATGTCTGAAAGTAAATTTTACATTTCAATCTCCACTTCTAATTGATCGGGTTGCGTGACTTCTGTACATATACTAGTTCTGCAACTTAATATAAGTATTTTTAGCTTATTCATCGATTTCTTTATACATTAAGTTTAGTGCAATAAAATTTAACATGCATTCGGTTTTATTATTTGCTTCGTGCACTCTACAACTGAAACGCTTACAAAAATTTCACGCTTTACAATTTTCAAAACACAGGCGAATACATTAAACAGATCAGTATTTCTGATATCTGGTAAATATACCCTTAAGAGAACTCAAGATCTTATTTCAAAGACACAAAGAACGCCAGAAAAAAAAAAATCAGATAAATTCAGGAACAATATTATCTGTAAAAATGTTGTTTGGAATAGTTTTATTCAGAAAAAGAGTCAGTCTCTGTAATACAATCAATGATCTGAAAAAGGGAAATATAAAGGTCTGAATTTGGTCCCAAAAAGAATAGATATTGAGATTCAAATTTCGAGTCGATTTGGCGCTGACGTTAAGGTGATTTTCTGGTGGAGAAGGGATAAATGTCAAGGCTCAAATTTCAAGTAAAAAGAAAATGGATTTAGAGTTTTTGTTTCTGCATGAAAAAGATGCTTATAATATATAAATTCCATCTTTTAAGGATATTTTGTCTACATAATGCAGCCACTTTGTTTATCAGGATACAAAGTTATACTATGTTTAACCTTGCTAGAGCCTTCCGACCCATATTAGTTTTATTTTTCGAAGAATTACTATATTTTTGGAAAGGTTTTAGTATTTATTTTTAGGTTAAAGCAAAACTGCACGAGGGCTATCAACCTAAAAAGACATGCCTAGGGGAAAGGGATTTTTAAAGAGCGAGGTTTAAAAAAAAATATTCCATGGCTTTGTTCAAATAGTCATAGTCAATATTTAGTTTTCAAGTTTTAGTTTTTTTTAAGTAAAAATCATAACACATGTCGTCTCGATCATTTTTGACCGGTGCTTGATTTTCGATACATGGCAATATGACCACCGTTTTTTTTTTTTTTTTCAATGTATTAATTATTACTGATATGAGAACATATTAGTGTTCCATTTTTATTTCTATTGAGTATTTTTTGGTTTCATATTACATCAGTAGATGATATTGTGATGATGACATGATGATCAGTTACACAATATGTATGGCCTTGGTCAGACCTCACGATGGCACAGTGGTTATGTCCCTGAAAATGGTAGACGGCCGAAGTGTGAAGGTCTCGGGTTCGGGTCCCATCGCGCGGATGTCGACCTAACCGTTCGGAGTTTTCCGTGGTTTTCTCCGAAACTAGCGTAAATACGGGTTGGGACACTTCAGAAAGACCCCCACGGGGGCACCCCCTTGTGTTGTCCTTCTGACCGGGATTTATAAGCGGGCTTCAGGCCAAGCACACGAATCCGAAAAGCATGTTCACAAACAAATAGCCTTGGTCAGATTTTTCTTTAAAAATAATTATCAATAATTAGAGTAAACAGAAAAAAATGAGCCACTCATTCCTACACAGACTTACAAAAAAGATCTCAGAGTAGACGTTGATATCTGAATTCGCGTAGTATACGACTCTTATCGTACATGGTCAAAAATAGCAGACGTGGGTGCCAAAAACGTCAATACATTCACACGTAAGATAAATAAATTCAGCGCTATTCCCTGCAGAAGGAAAACAAACTTATGTTTCATAGTAGCTTTTTTATTTTTATTATTTTGGTCATTTCAACGAATATTACGCTAGTATTTTATATAAAGATGAATCCAGCGTGGAAGATTAACCGTTTCACATGATTTTGGTTACCCACTACTATGAAGGAAGAAAATATTCACCAAAGATCAAGGGCTATCCAAGAATTCGCAGAAAGTTTTCAAAACACAGCACAACCTGATCCCGACCTGAGGCATCTATGAATGCAGCAAATACTAGATTGCTCTCCAGTACTAGAGATTGCCCTTTGTGGACACAGACAGAAAACAAAATCTCTTAAAGTGCTCGGGGCCCACCATGGCCGAGTGGATAAGACACTGAACATGGTAGATGACTGAAGGTCCCGGGCTCGGGCCTATCTCACGGCTACCGATCTAACGGCCGGGAGTTAGGGGCGATTTTCTCCAGGTGTAATTTGAATAGGCGTTAAAGCCTTAAAAAGTCCTCCGCCTAAGGCATCCCCTAGGCAGATGTCCCTCGTGTAGGCGTGCCATAACGCACAAACTCAAACTAGCTTGAAATGTGGCCCGCTGCTTCTAAGAAATATTTCATTTAAGTATGTTACAATAGCATGGAAACAGTACAAATTACAACGAAAGTATTCAATATTTATGACTTTCCGTCTGACTGTTACATCATCTAAGTTATCCTCAGCATTAAACACAACGTTTACTTAATAACCAAAACATAACCCGATTTACACAACCATGGCTGTTCTGTGCAAGTTTAACTGGATAGCAGAAACAGGCTTTAATGCAGGAATAAAAAAGAGAAAGCATTATCTCCTCTGCTGTTGTAAATAATTCCATAGTCGAATCGCATAACTTAGCAGCAGGGTTCAGCACAGGTTGGAATCTCATTAATTGGACTGCATTCACTTAATTTTCGATATGAATACTTTGATACTATTTAAACACTAACTATTCTTATATTTTATAATTCACTCTCAAAAATTATTTCTTCAAATCAAGAAAATTTTGCAGCAGTGGTGCCGGAACATTTCCGTTTTTTTTTTCTTTAATCAATTGAAACGTCTTCAGATTCAACGAAATTTTTTCCTTTCTTCAGATTTTCGAGAAGAATTCACGGAAATTATTCGTTGAAAAATGAAGAATGGATTAGAGTATAAAGACGCACTCCCAAAAGTTATTTCTCCTAATCACGGAAAGTTTTCTGGTAGAAGTGCTGCCTGAAAAAACTGATTTTTTTTTTACAAATATCCCTTTCGTTTTTTCTCCTGTCAATTGAAGAAACTTCTTGAGATTCAGCGGATTTTTTTCATCTTCAAATTGCAAGGTAATATTACGTTTCCATGCAGAAGAATTCACGGAAATACTACTTTTCCATATAGAACGGACATTGTTCGTTGAAAGATGAGGGATAAAGACTAATTTTTCCGAGAGTGTATAAAATCTTTAAATTACTCTAACTCCGGAGTACCAGTTTCTTTAATATCATGAAGAAAGTTTGATGGTGTTTAGAGTAATAAGTTTCTTGAATCACTGAATACATAGGTTTAAGTACGACTGTTTAGAACTGCTTCTATGTCGTATAAAAACAGTGAACAGGTCCTCGTATATCACTGATGCTCTTCCATAGACTCGTTTGGTTAAGTTAATCAAGCACTCCCACGTCCCACCAACCACCCGCTTTCAGCTGTCTGCGGAATGGTTTTCCATTCGGTTGAGTTTAAATTTGCTTGTTTTAACTTTGCTCAATTGATATTCTTTATTCCTGCAAAATTTGTCCCATTATCACAATATATTTTTAACGGCCGACCTCTTCGCGAAATAAAACTTCTTAAGGCTTGAAGAAATGACTACACTTACAGATGCATTGCTTGGTAAATGCCACGCGTAGGTAACACCACCCGCGCTTTACTTTTGTTCGAGAAAAAGTGGATCACAAAGTTCGACACATGGGCTCCTACTTCGTAACGTAACAACCTGATTTACTGACTGAAATTTGTGGTTTAAGGGAGCACCTGCGCATTGCGCTTATCTCCAGTATGTATTTAATATCTTCGTCAAGTGTTAATAAAATGTGGAGTCCCGGAACATGAAGGGGATGGGATCAGTTCAGATCAGTTTACGAGTCCAGTAATCGCCTAATAAGGACTAGAGCCTACTTAGGTATCGTGGGCGAAGGCAGCACGGACTGCCTTGGGTCTTTTTCGGTTGTTGGGATCCAGGAAGTCATAATCTGAGAATTCCGCAATGATCTCGTTTGGGAGATCACGAAGTTTTCTATAGAAGTTTGCAGGTTTTTAGAAGGTGTCGACGTATAGTTTGCATCCTTAAGTCCCTTCTGATGACTTTATTCGAAAGAAAGTGGTGCCCATGTCCTATTTTTCTTGAGTATAGAGCTTTGTTTGACTTCAAGTCTAAGTGAGTCTTGGCAGCATAGGCCCACACTGAAGCAGCATAAGTGGCCGTCGGTCCCACAAAACTTTTGTAAAGCAGGACCTTATTGTCGTAGTTAATATTTTTCGTATAAATTAATGGAGATATGGCTTTAAACGCTATAGTCATTTTATTGCGGGAGTTGTTAATATGAAATCTCCAGGACAGAGTTTTGTCGATGGTGACCCCAAGGTATTTTGCTGTAGATGACCAGTCAATAACGTCCCTATAAATTTGGAGGCGAGGAAGAGGCTGCCTGTGCGTGAAAAGACTGCTTGACACTTGGAGGTATTGAATCTGACCTTCCATTTCGCTAGCCAGTCGTCCATGAGTATTATGTGCTCTTGCATGCGGCGAGTAAAGATGTCACGGCGACGAACAGTATAGATCTTTGGGGTACTCCACTGGTTATTGGCGTGATTCTTGAGAAAGCATCGTTAACTTTGACGACAGAGGATCGTTGATTTAGATAATTGTTAATGAGATGGATTAGGGAGTCTGGTAGATTCATTAGAATAAATTGTGAACAAGGCTTGTATTCCAGACCTTGTCAAAGGCCTTTTGTAGATCGAGTAGAATAGCGGCAAGAACGAACATACCTCCCACGATCTTTTTCTTTCACACCTTGGGCGGTATGTTCGACTACTCTGAGGAGACTGTTAAAGGTGCTATGATCTTTTTCTAAAGCCGAATTGTTCAGACATAAGCAGGTTGTTTTATTGAGGTGGTCACAGTATCACCCTTTCCGTGATTTTGCTTATGGCACTGAGCTGGCTAATGGGCCTATAAGAAGTAGAATCTATCAAGTTATGCCCCGCTTCGGGAATGGGGCAGACGACTGCAGTCTCCCAAGGAACAGGAAAGTGCTGTGTCTTGAGTACTGCGTTAGTGAGCGCTGTAATGTTGATCAATGTCTTAGCTGGGATATTTTTCAGCATCATACTTGATCGGCACCCGGGCATTTCCTTGTGCTGAGCCTGGTAATAATTTTTGCTACTTCAGAGGGAAGAGCTTCTTAGACGTGGTTTGCAGGTGGGGAGCTGAGGAAATTGTTTACTGTATTAGTGATCCTTTGGCTGCAGACTGAAATCAACGTTTTCAGCGTCGTTTGAAAAGAGTGCTGTATGCTGCTGCAAGTAGGGATGGGCGCGAGACGAAAAATAAGCGTCTCGCAAAATAGCCTAAAAGCTCTGTCTCGTCTCGCAAAATTTCGGTGCACGCCAGAGTTGAAGTGCGTAGGTGTTGGCGGGAATGCTAATCTAGCATTTTGGTCTATAAGAAACCTGAGAAACTCGGTACCTCTCGGCAGTTTTTGTGTCCATTCCACGCATAGTGGTGGGCATTATAGTCACCTGCGATGAGGTTAACTATAATTTTATAAAAGCCTTATTTGTTTGGATTACGGGCCTGGAAAGGCCTCAATTTATTTTGATTACGGGCCAGGAGCTCTAGCACGATCTTATCGGAAAGCACCCGTCACGGATAGTTCTCACTCACGGATACTGAAAATCTTCGGATAAATATCCGATACCCTCATTTTGACTCTACCACCACGGTTTCGACTACTGGAAGTGAGAATTTTTATGCCTCTTCCGAAAGTATCGGAAGGGGACGCTATCAACCAATCAAAACAAGGCACTTTTTGCCGCATTGGAGCACGTAGTTTAAGTTTATGACATAGTACTTAAATAGGTACCACGTCTTGTCTTATTTTGTTAGTCGATCTCTGGCTGTGTTATACCATGTGAATATACAACGTGTAAGATACTAATGCGCAGCACTCAAATACAGTTGAAAAAATTAATATCGATTTTCGAACCGCTTTACCAAAACTTTAATTGTAAATTAAAGTACATTAATTTTTGTCAGACAGACTATTTTTTCCCTAATTTTCACCCGTTCGTGATGCAACAGCAAGAGTATTAATTTTTTAAACATCATCAATTGTAAAAATATATTCTTTGAATAGCAGAAATAAAATTTTAAAAATATATAAATAAATATACAGTCAACTCACAATTTTACGACCCTTCCGATTTAACGACCCTCTGATGAAGTGCTGACAGTTTTTCAATACCTTTTATAAACTTTATTTTACACTCAGTATATTCACATGATGGTATACTACCATTATGCCAAAGATCATTGAAATCCGCATTTTCCTGAAGCCGTGTCTCCTTCTTATAAAATAAAAACGGTAATATTCGAGTAAAAACAAATCAGATTGAAATTATCGTCCAAGCAATGGAAGACAATCATTACTTAAATGAACACAACTTTTCCAGTTTTTATAGAGCGCAGCAAACGAAATGAGGATTTGAAATCTCATTTCGTTTGCTGCACAAAAATTAAACAGCAGTGGAGGTTTTATTAGGAATGTGAAAGCTTGGCAAAAGGTAAGCAGACTGTTATTTTATAAATTTTAAATATCATTAAAAATTAGCATTATTATATTCTAATTGTTCTAGACTCTAAATATTTTTTAAACTCTTGAATCAGTTGGAATGCTAATGATTTATTCAACCGAAAATTGTTGATAAATTCGTCGTCGCTTAATTCAAAGGATTTACACCTAGGAATCGAATTTCGATTCCTATGAACTCTTCTAGCATCTTATTGTTGTGCAACAGTTGCTACAATTAAAACCGAGCCATTATTTTGATGTAAACAACTACCATCAGAACAAATAACCACGCACGCTGACTTGTATCCGAAGCGGAAAGAGCTTCTCACTCGCGTTTACCGTGCCGGGAAAAAAAAGTGGAATTTCCGACAGGGTTTCCGATATCGGAACGTTCCCGAGAGCATCGTGGTAGACCAAATTGACGCCCTTTCGGAATGTGACGTCATGAGTGAGAAAAGGGTTGTTTTTCCGCTTCGGAAAGGTTTCCGAGAAGATCGTGCTAGGGCCCCAGGCCGGGCTCGAAATTTTCAGCCCGTGCAGATCTCTAGCTGATCTACCACTTTTCATAAAAAAATTCGCAAAATATTACATTTTTTTCAGTTATTTTAAAGGATTTAGGAAAGGGCATACCGACCTAATAGCACGGATTGTCACAATGGGGTCGCCGTGACGTCCCTGTGAGTCACTTAGTTCGTAGTCACAATGGTGACCATTAGTGACGTCAACTGGAAGTCACAGTGCGACTTGGTGACACTAGCTTGTGACTTCTTTGTGACGTCTCGCCAGATCTGGCGACTTTTCGCAATTTTCTACTTTTGAAAGCACAATGCGACTAAATTTTATAACTTTGCGATATTGCTAATTTTTCGCTACTTTATGATTTTCTGAAATTTAAGTAATTTTGCGAATTTCTCAAAAAAAAAAAAAAAAAAGTTTTTTCAGTTTTGAATCAGTGGAACATTTAAGTTACAGTGCTGCGAATATGACGGCGCTGAAACGTCGCATTGAAGTCACAATGTCGTGCACAAGTCACAGCGTGACTTCATGGTGGTGACGTCACCGCAGAAAGATACAGTCAAGGCAACTTATTTGCGACTCATTCGCGACGTCCCGTGACGGTCTTGCACGTCGCAGTGACTTCACATTTAGGTCATGGTGCTATTAGGGATATTCAGCGAAATTTTTAAATAGGTAAAATGTATGGTTGTTTGGATGTCACGATGTAAAGAAATTGAAGGCAATAAATGATTATTTTCTCGAAAAATCACTAAAAATTAAAAATGTTAGCTAGAAAATCGAAACTCATTTAATCTTCTCGGAATGAAAGAGCTTCCTGGTTATGCAAAGATAAAACATGTCCGATGTACAGTTAGGAATGTAAGTATCAATATTTGCTAAAAACACGATTTCTGGAGCAATGTATAATAATTTTTCTTTAAAAATTATCGAAAAATGAATAGCAGTATTCAGGGTCATCGGAGTTACACGAGTGTGCGAAGTTTCAACTCGATTGGACGATAGGAAGTGAGTTAAAAATCGTATAAAAATTTTGAACTGGAACTGCAAAACACTGACCAAGATAGTAACAAGCTTGAAAAAAGCCTTAAAAATCAATTTTAACGCACAAAACGTATTTATAATGGAAATCTCCCTTCCTTAAATCACTAAGCAAATCACTGTAGCTTTAACAATGATGAAGAACATCAGCAATAGTCGATGTTCTTCGTAAATTTGCTTTCCTTATTAGGATGCTTCAACGTTTGAATTATTATCGAGTTTCGATTTAGGTCTTTTGTGGTGTTATCAGTGGCTTAGCCAAGGGGTTGGGGGGGGGGGCTGTAGCTGAAATGCGAGAGACGGACACGGAAAAAAGGGAACGTATCCCTATTTTTTGAACTGATACATACATATACATGTATGTCGAAGTGAAAATTTTGGACCCCCCTCGCCGCTGAAAGGAAATCCTGGGTACACCACTGGGTGTTGTGCATAAAAAGCTGCTGTAACAGTGGAAGTTTTCGACCAAAACACAAGCTGTAGGATCAGTTGGAAGAATTGCGAACGTATTTTCTTATATACATAATCAAACAATTTACAGACTTGTCCCTAAGGTTTACGCATTTATATAAAGAAAGCTATTTAAAAATTTCATTATTTCTTAAGTGTTCCTATTCGTTCTATATGCATGTGTATGTGTCGTTCATTAATAAAATGGGAAAAGACAATTTCTGGATCATTTTACAGTTACATTTTAATCGAATGTATTTTTCAACATGCAACAAGATTAGAAATTTCATTTACACTTTTTATCCTAACCAGTCCTAAGATTTTGGTTGTTCCCAACTATCCATTCATATTTTTACAAAATGGGGTAATTGAGAAAGCATATTTTGAGGTAATGTAATATGTTTTGTTTTATTTGAAAACATATCTAATAACGCCTAGTAAACTTTTATGTTCTTCCTTTAAGCATAAAAATAAAAAATGCTACTCCTAGCTACCTTCAAGTGCAGCTAAACGATTTGTAGGCTCAATAAGCTTAATATCAAATTTTTAGTTGATATAAAGCTTTTCTTTAAGGAGTAGGTTTGTATTATTTTGTGCTTCATTATATTACTATTTCGTGCTAGATTTAATTTTTGTCCCAACAAAATATTCATTCTATGTAGGCCTAATTTCAGTAAAATGTTTTATCCATACTGCATTATTTTAGCCTTTCCTTGACAAGTAAAATTTTTATGAACTTTTTCGGCGTCAAATTACATAATAAAGTGTTATTTTCTTTTAAGAGGTTTAAATTTGATTTTAAGTTAATTGTGTTTAATTGCTACAAATTTGTGTATATAGAAATGCTGGCGTTTTGTTTTTTTCCTCCGTGAGAATTTGTTTTAGGAAGCTATAATAAAAACAAAATTTAGCTGAGAAGGCCTTTTTTCCTGCTACCCCATTGTATTCAAGTCAAATCCTAGTTTGTAGGAAGAGCTGTTCTCAATTACCGTATATGAGAATATTGGTTAATGAGAATTTTTAGGGAGGTTTGAAGGATTTTTTTTTCTCTGATCCTGTAACAGCAAAGGGGTACAAAAAAAGTTTTGTGATGTCAATTAACTAAGCCAGTGGTTCTCTAACTTAAATTTACTCCCCATTGAAGGATAACTTACGATGCCCCCCCTCCGTCAGATTCCTCTCCATACATAGTTTTCAGTTTTTTAATCTTCAACAATGAACATTTAGTAGCCTTTTCTAGAAAATAATGTCATCAGTAAAGTTTGAATAAACATTTCAAGCGAAAATAAATATTTTTTGGAGTAAAAATAAATAAGATGATTTTTTAAAACATGCATTATCACTTGCTCCTTGCCTGTTTTTCTCTCGCCCCTCCCCTGCAAACGCTCTGCCCCCCCCCCCCCCAAAAAAAACAAAGGGGGCTCGCCCCACCAGTTGGGAACTGCTGAATTAAGCTATAACACGGTTTTTTTGTTTTTTGAAATAGTTTTTTTTTTTTTTTTTTAACTTTCAATGGGCATTCTCTACTAGAAGAGTTTGTGAACTTTTTCTGTGTCAAATTACATAATAAAGTGTTATTTTCTTTTAAGAGGTTTTTTTAATTTGATTTTAAGTTAATTGTGTTTAATTGCTACGAATTTGTATATTTAGCAATACTGGCGTTTATTTTTTTTTCCTCCTAAAGGATTTGTTTTAGGAAGCTCTAATAAAACCAAAACTTAGCTGGAAAAGGTCTTTTTTCCTAGTGAAAGTGAAAAGTGAGTGAAAATGAAAAATCCGTCCCCAGCTACTGCAACTGACCTTAACAAGTGGCGCGAAAATTTTGAGAATTCGTCTTAACAGGAGTGTGACGTAACAGCGTTTTAGCTAATTTACTAAATTTATCGGAGATTACGCCTTTGCCGATTTCATTCAGTTCTTCGTTTCAAGGCATTTCCAGTTACTTTAAACTATGAGCGTAACCCATCGCTTCTTTAGTACTAAAGATCCATTATGTACAACATCTGTTCAAAGTTCAACAAATAACTATACTTAAATTTCAATGAGCACATCTATAATTCCCCGAACACATTTCAAATCAGCGAAGTACTTTCACTTAAATAAATTCATTTTAACGCAGTAATTGAGTGTACAATACGTACCAATACAATACCTAGATGTACTATAATAAACAGTTACATTGCGCTATTCAGCTACCAGTATACTTAACAAAATCCTGTCGCAGACGACACTATCTTACATCAACTAAATTATTATTACCATTAACCGTAACACTTGCTTCATAACCAGAACCAAACCGGATTTAAGCTAACGTGGTCGTTTTGTGCAAGTTTAACTGGATATCAGAAACTAGCTTCAATACAGAAACAAAATAAATAGAAAATATATCGCCTCTACTGTGGAAAATATGTCCATAGTCGAATCCCATTGGTTGTGCTCAAACCTACTGTTATTTTTTTAACTGGACTGCATTTACATAATCTTTTCAGACCCTGCGACCACAATTGAGGGCACAAAAATTACCTATGCTATCGTACAGGATGAATGCCTAATTTGTGCACATTAAAAAAAAATTCTCCTAGAAAATTTAACAATTAGGACTTGTTATTTTATTTTTTAATTAAAATATTAAATAATTTATCTTTTGATAATCGAGATTAATTCCAAGATAAATTATTTAATCAGGTCTGAAAGGGTTATGTTATTAACGCTTTAACACAAACTAAAGAATCTTTAAGAACTCAATAGATAACCTGAAACCTGATAAAACCATTAGTAGGGTACTGACCAGCGGCATTTTAAAACACAAACATCTCTTCCTATACTTTACTTTTGGCGCTATGAGGTTAAGTGCTTACATCCCTTCCTTCTTCCTTCAGAGCACAGACTACTTATTGTTGTTGTCGTATTTGGAACATCCATTTGTGGCACGGACTTGGTGACTTGGAAAGAGGGACAATCATCGACTAGCGGAAGACAGGCGAAAAAGCGTCAACCTCTCAAACTCGTCTCTTTTTTTAAGGATTATCTACATAAGTGCCCTCTTGCGACGCATAGCGACAAATCATGATCCAGTCTACTGCTAACGCACGCATGCGCACAACATAAACTTAATAATTACGACTCACAGCCCCATCTTACACGCAGATTCCGTTTAGCTCTTTCAGAATACATCGATGATTGTCCTGCATCTACGTCCATGTTATTTGAACTTGCGTGCTCGGGGGGGGGGGGGAGGCTTGCGGATTAAGAGCCCGACCTACTCAACGCTAATCGCCTAAGCCTACGGTCGTGGGATCAATTCCCACTCATCCCCGGTTTCTTTATGTATCCTTTCTCTGTTCTAATAAAAACTGTCATTGTGTTGTCAAGTTTATTCGACAAGGATTTATTAGCTGTTCTTGAAACCAAACAAGCAAATCCTAAAATAAATGTTCCAGATAGAACAACAACTTGCGTTCGTGGGACTTAGCTTAAATACGAGTTAGGACCCCTTAGAAAGACCCCCACGGGGGGGGCATACCCTTTGTGTTGTCCTTCTGACGAGGATTTATAGGCGGCTTCGAGCCAAGCACACAAATCCGATATACATGTTCACAACAACAATAAAAACAATGTTCTTGGTTGAAAGAATCCGCTTATGAACCCTCGTCGAGTAAAGTGGGCAACACGATGAAAGTTTTTACTCGCACACAGAAAGGAAATTTAAACAGCCAAGGTATGAAAAGGCGCATACTCAATTGCCGTGGAGTAGGAAAGTACGGACTACTTCCTGCAGCTCACTCTTTACTTTTGGTGCTGTGAGGTGAGTGATGTAAACAAAAGGTCAGCTTTACCTCCAATACTCCCTAGTAGGTGCCTAGCATCCACCCGGAACGAGGATAAGCGTGCGGGGTTATTCATTATTTACCAGATATATTTGTTGTTGTTGTTGTTGTGTTGAAACATGTATTCGGATTTCTGTGCTTGTCACCAGGAACCGCTTATAAATCCACGTCAGTGAAAGGACAAACACAAGGGGAGGGGGGGCAAATGCCTTGGGGGGGGGGCTTTTCTGGGTATCTAGCGCGTATTCACGTTACATCTGGAGAAAACCGCCCAAAACGCCAGACCGCTAGACCGACGGCCCCGCAAGAGGACAGAACCCTGTTCCTCCACTTGAGCCATCTCCCAATGTCAGTGGCTTTAACCACTGTGCTATACATTGGTAGTTATCTTTGTTTCCGTGTGTTGAGACATTTTTTATTTTGTTCTAATGCTTCAAAGTTAGCATATAGCCGCACCATGGCACAGTGGTTCTGTTACTGGAAATGGTACACTGGGCGAAGTGTGAAGGTTCCGGTTGGGTCCCATCGCCGTCCGTCGACCTAACCGTTCAGAGTTTGCCGTTGTTTTCTCCGAAACATAGCGTAAATACGGGTTAGGACCCCTTAGAACATAGGTTCCCAACGTGGGCGATAACGCCCCCTTGTGGGCGTTTGAGGCTTTCAGGGGGGCAGTAAAAGACCCAGAGAAAATTAGGGGGCGTTGATATGGCACGGAGGGGGCGTGGGAAGATTAACCAAATATAGTCTAAAAAAAACTTAAAAATTACGCTGATAATATTTTAATAAAAATAAATTTTAATAAAAATACTTTTTAATATAATTAAGTATGCATTTTCAGTGTTCTCTGAAACTGTCAATTTATTTATTTAGAAAGCAATAGTTTATTATCTATTACTTCGTATCATCAAAACCCCTGCCTGTCCTTATAACAGGTAAGCTAAAACTTTTGTTCCTATTTTTTAAATGACGAAGAAATTCAGTAGCATTTCAGTTCTAACAATATTCTATCTATTAGTAATTTTTTTTATTTAATTCTTGTTTTCACTATGCATTATATACGCTCTTGTTTCTCTGGAGTGGGAGGGGGGCGGTATTGAAATATTCACTAGAAAAGGGGGCACCAGTTCAAAAAAGGTTGGGAATCTATGCCTTAGAAAGAGCCCCCAAGGAGGGCATCCCCCTTGTGCTGTCCTTCTGACGAGGATTTATAAGCGGGCTTCGAGCCAAGCACACAAATCCGATATACATGTTCACAACAAACATATAGCAAATTCAAGTGAGGTTGATAAAAATTTTGGTAAAATTTTTGAAAAGTAGTTTATTATCCGAATATATTTTGAAAAATTCAGAACCCTATTTCTCCAGATAAGCATCTCAAACACTTCACTGTAATTGGTCATACTGCTTTTTTTAATAAAAATAAAGTTTACATGGTCGTTTTGCTTTGTTTAATTTCTGCCGCTTCTTATTAAAAAAAAAAAAAAGGAAAGAAAGATAAGTGTAGTACACGGGATCAAATCTACGAAATCGTGGGCTAAAATGGCCGCTAGTCACAGAGTTACACTGCCTCTTTTTCTCCCCCCTTTGTTACTTTGAAGGGGGGAAGATGATAAGAAATCGCACACATAATTGGATGATATGAAACTGCACGTTCGGAAATT
This sequence comes from Cheiracanthium punctorium, assembly GCA_038373885.1. Lineage (NCBI taxonomy): Eukaryota > Metazoa > Arthropoda > Arachnida > Araneae > Cheiracanthiidae > Cheiracanthium > Cheiracanthium punctorium. Next base: position 74,073 of record JAWZYV010012134.1, on the reverse strand, counting down.
GCAGGAACCGCGAGGTTTTAAAAAAATACAAAGAAAAAAAAATCCAGTACCTCTGACATGGAATTTGGGACAATAGTGAATAGAAAGCTTCAAAGCTTCCATTCCCCATCATCCAAATATTATAATTAACTCCACAAATATTTATCATTAAATAAATAATTGAAAATGAATGACTTACTGTAAAAGCACTTATTTTCGTGATTTTCGCGAGAAATCGCGAAAATTAAAGCCTCGTGGAATACTTCCTTTTTTTTTTCAAATAATAATAAAAAAATCAGAAATTTTTCCCTTACCAAAATTTAATGATTTATAGCACAATTAAAAGCTCTTTATTGGCAACTTCCTTTCTTACAACTATTTCTTGGATACTATACAACTATTTCTTGAATACGATACAACTATTTCTTGGATACTATACAACTATTTCTTGATATAAAAGAATAATGCAACCGACAGAATCCAGCTCCATTCACTTACAGTATTCATGCTAGCTTCTTTGAAGCCAATCAAAATGGAGAGAAAGGAAGGGGGCGAACTTTTCGGACAAAAGGAAATTTCTTAAAATGCTTTATGCAAAAGAGGCTGCTATATTGAGGTACTTTCGGGATTTTTCAACTTCCGGTTCTATTCGTAAAAAATTCGCGAAATTTTCAGTTCGCGAAATCACCGACATCTACATTTTCGCGAAAATGACGACTCCCGAAAATAAGTGCGTTTAAGGTAGTTAATTTTGTAGATTGTTTTTTAAGGAAAAATTACATTTAATTATTTCACACATTTAAGTTAAACTTCTTCGAAACGAGGATATCTAGTTTTGGAGCTATAATTCCTACAGACAAGAAAATAAATATAGTTTAAACATGCGTTAAGAATTTCATTTTACGCCTATAGAAATTAACTTTTGGAAATCATTGTAAAAAATCAGAATATTACTTCCTATAACTATTTTTTCAGAAATTATGAAAATCAACTTAAAAATTCTACGTGTTACCTAATTTTTTTTATTGTACCTGATACAAAACAAATTATACGTATACATTTGTGAATTTATTTACAGAGCATTTTTATACATAAAAGAGGTTATACTTATCCCAGTACTCTGGGATCGGAATCGGGAAAGCTTCCGCAAGCGCAGAACAGTGTAATTCTTGAAATTTAAAAGTGGGGGGAGGGCATTCTTGTTTTCTGGGGAGAGGGGGCACATATGATATTGAAGAGTAAAAATAGCAGCGTTTTTCGGGTTCTGGAAGGAATCTTTAAAATGAATTATTTCTAAACAAAATTGAAGGATATGTGTGCTTCCCCTCGACGCTACGCTTACACGAATAGGATGGTACTTTGTCACTTTTTTTTTTTTTCTCAAAGCCTGATTTCAGTTATTTACATGCAAAGTAGTATTATATTTGTGACATGCGTAGTGTTATTGTTATTTGCTTTAAAATGGGTCTCGTGCAATAAGTTATTTGACAAAACTTTTTTTTTCAGAAATTCGTATTAAAATTTAAAGCCCGAAGGTTTTCAGTAACTCCTTTTTGATTATGAGACATAACAAAATAGAAAAGTACATTTTTAAAACCAATTTCCCATTTAAATATTTATTTATTAGTCGAATGCACAAATTATTTTTCTTGTAATGAAAATTAATGTTAAGCAAGGCATATCTTTGTTAACAAAGATTCATCAGCACTGACGCGTTTTTTAAAGAGTCCTCTACCCAAGGCATCCCGCCTTTGACAGATAGCCCTCGTGTAAGTAGAAATGCTAGTAGAAAATGTTACTTCAACCCCATTCCCAAGGACTTATTTAGGGGGGCGGTCCAAGGGGGTCCGGACCTCCCCCCGAAATTTGAATTTTTGTTACTAAAATGGTAATGATATAGTATTTTTGTGTGAAATTCTGCCTTTTTTACTGTTTGGACCCCCCCCCCCCCCCACCGCCCAAAAAAATGTTTTTTTTTTTTTTTTTTGATATGTGCCTGCCCATTGCTGCATGCAACCAAATTGCTCAAAATCAAAATCCAGACCACCTTACCTCGCGTAGGATAAAGGGAAAATCTAATTTCCTTTCTCTCTCTCCTTGCTTTTCTCCATATCAGTCATAGAAATGAATGCTGACTGGTCGCGCCATCTCTTGACAGCTTTTCATAACACTGGTATTTCAAACGTCTGAAATGGGATTCGTCGATAGAGGATAAATATTTCACTGTTATTTTTCTCTGTACATAGACGCCCATACATACCTATGGCCAGAGAGCAGGGAGGGGCCATGGCCCCGTAGCTCCCATATTATCGTTATGATCTACGTACTGGTATAACGTAGAAGTGGTTCAACACTAAAATATAGTATATTTCTGGAGCAAGACCCTTCAATACAAACAATAATATGGGCGCTCATGTGTCACATTTTTTCTTTTGAAAATAGATATTAGATCGGATTTTCTTGTTCTATTATATGTACTCATAAATAAATACATATAATGGGCACGGTAAAATGCATGCTTTGAATTATATTTGAAACATTGCAGTTAGTTTCAGGGTTGAATAATTGAAATTCGAGATTTATATTTTATAAATGCAGAGTGTTTTTTGTTGAATTCATAATCTCTTCTAATTAAACTTCAGAGTAAAACAGTACTAAATTATATACACCTGCAGATAAAAGTAGACAGAATGTTAGTTAGTCAAATAAATAAGTACTAAGATTGATAAAATGTAGGGAAGAGTGGTAATGAATGGGCCTCTAGTAGTATCTGAAAAAGTATTAACATTAAATAATTTTAGGTGGTGTCAATAGATAGAACTAGTTAGCATTGTTAGAGAAACAGAAAAAAATTTCAGTTTCTTGCGATTAGCCACTTTCTCACCGGAGGAGGATCCATAAAAATATGCTTGAGAAGAAAATTCTTTCTTTTTGTCTAAAATGGCTGATACTTAAAAATTATGTATTATTTCACGATAATTATGACTGTTGTTAGTTCTTTGTTTATTTTTACTAATATTAAGGAGCATCTATATTGTGCTTCACCATAATCAATCACAAAAATGGGATTATATTTGGAAAGCATGGGTGGGGCTGAATGGGTCAATTTTGCCCTTTCCGTGAACATGTATTTAGGCTACTCTCTTTTTCTCTGGTTTTACTTTCTTAAAAATATGAAACTATTTGCTGCTTTCGTAGATTTTTGATGACTATTTAAAAAGTAACTGTTGATAAATTAAGCAGACAATCTCATTTTTTTTGTCCAAAAATAAAGTTAAAAGACTGTTGTTTTCAGTGTTGCACACAAGAGAGCGGTCCAAGGGGTCTGGACTACTCCCAAAAGAATTGTCGATTTTGCTTCGTTAAATCATGTAATTTTTGACATTTAAATGTCAGAAGACTATCAAAATCTTATTTTAAGATAACTAAATAAAAGCAAAATAAAAGAGGGTCACGATAAAAAAAATTTCAGGTGGTTGGTGTCAAATCTTTATGAGCTGGACGGACTGTGTGCGCCACTGGTTGTTTTTACAGAACTTTGAAACTTTTTAATATACGACACAAACTTTTTAATATACGACACAATACCAATACACATGTATTAGTATATTGTGTATATATATATATGACAATGACTTTTCTGCGTTCTTGTGTTTATAATAAAAAGGTTAATTTTTAAATTCTCTCTCTCTCTCTCTCTCTCTCTCTCTCTCTCTCTCTCTCTCTCTCTCTGCTAAATTTCAAAATGTATCATTATATAAAATAGTAGAACATTGGAGATAAAATCGAAGTAATTAGAACTTTAGGCTTTAAATACGATATTCACATATTATTATGGTTTTGAATTTTCAGGGAAAACTTATCAGTAGTTAAAGAAATCTCTAATTCTGCAATAGAAATTAATGCTTATGATATTTTTACCAACCGATTAATTGGTTTTAAAAGAGTAATTGGCGAACTGTTTCATTATGCAAGATGTGCAAATAATTTACACGCTGTATCACTCATGTAAAAGCCAATTAATGATGCAAGTTGAGAAATTGAAAGGCCATAGATATAGATCTAAAGTGGTTTTGTACTACACGCCGATACCTTTTGAAAGTGCCACTGATTGGTAAACTAGAAAATTTGTGTACTTATCTCAAAAATAATACGAGATACTGGAAAAGAAAGAGATCATTTGCGATGTTTCTGAGCTGCTTCTATGTGGTAAGGATGCTAAATTTAGAAAGAGTATGATGCCCGTTAATTTTGGGGGGTTTTACAGCGCTGTTACGTCAAGAAGCACGCTAAAGGCAAAAAGGAACAACTAGTTATTAATAATACCTTTACTTTTTTGGTGTTCAAATTAAGTTTATTTTTATACCATCTACAGTACCTTTTCAATTCTTTTTTTTTTAATATTCGATACTTTTATTTTGCTTTATGCATATATTTTTGTATGTCACCTGATATGTCACGATATGTGTTAGTAAAAATTAAAAATCATGTACATGTTTACTTACAGTAATATATTTGCAAACCGTAAATAAAGGTATTTGGTGATATGTAATTAGCCTTTTAAATCCATTTTACGTGCCTTAGTCCGTTGAAAATTATATAAATATTTTGTTTGCCTTTTCTAATTTAATATTCTTAAATGAAGCCAATGTAGAATCAAATTACTAATAAAATGAATTATTCTAGCATTTCGACTTAAAACTTAAAAAGGTTGAACATAATATTCACAGCCGATACACATCCATTTTCAACATTTCATTCGAAACATTTTAATGCGTATCAAAGTTTATTAAATAGATTCTATGGGCGTGCTATTTAAACTGTAAATGCATTTAATGTTTTGAAACAAAAGCTACACTCTATAACAGAATGTTTGTAACATTAAGATACATGTTCAATGTATAAATTTCTTTCCCGAAATCGTGACGAGGAGCGTTCAGTTATGAATTCATGCAAATTTCTATTTTGTTATTGCAGTAAACTTTTAAATCTTCGTTTACATTACTCAGAACTTCATTAGCAATTCCTTATATCTTATTTAGAAAGCTGAATTTAAGAATTCATCCTGTAAAATGATTCAACTAAGCAATGAACCCTTTCCAGTTTTAAATGTTTCTTGGATTCTACTAACATGAGTGTTAAATGGAAAGCAATTGCAAGTTTTCATTAACTCGTCTTAAAAAAGGAAAATATTTTATGTCTAGTCTATAAAGAATATCGTTAAACTTTAGCAAGGAGAGGAAGTTAAAATGCTACGTCTTGAAAGCTGGGCATCAATAAATCATTCATGGCTAATAAGGTTTGGAAAGTCAATTAAAAATGGAAAAGCAGAGAAAAGTCACAAACTACTTACAAAAATACTGACTTTTCAATTACTGTTTTATTCCAGCTTTCCCTTAAGAGCTATTAAAGAACAATGAGAAAACCAAAGAAAGTTAGAGGATCTAAACAAGTAACTTTTTATCGATTGTTTTTCTGTTGAATTACTAATACTGGCATAGATTTTAATGGGATTTTGAATTACATTCAAATGAAAAAATACTCATTTTACTTTAAAATGTTATTATTTTATAAAATAAAAGAGTTTAATAACTGTGGACTTTTAATGTCCGTCTCGTTGAAATGACTTTCTGTACAGCTAGTAGGTAATTACTTAATGCGCATAATTAAGGGGGTAATTACTTTGTACGTAAACATTCAGGAAGTTGAAAAATCCAAACTTAATGATAATTGTGACGCATATGTAAAACATCACGTAGCATATCTTTCAAAATTAGAGCTGTAACAAACTGTATGTATTCGCCACTGAGTAACGGGTATTTTCTGTGACTCGAATTAACAAATAATTAATTATTTTTGGAATATATCTCGTAACTGCACCCTTTGCTTGCTGTATCAATTGACGCAGGTAGATGAATTCGATACTGAGTGGCGAGTATTCTCTCTTTACTTCAAGGGGTATCATTTAATAAGGATGGCGATACGGTACGTGTTGTATTCGTTACTGAGTATCAAGTTTCTTTTGGGTGGTGGATGGGTTTGAGCCCTTTACTGCTGGGGCTGTTGTAGCTAATACTATTCCATGGCAACCGGCATTCTCTGATTACTGTATGCGATATTCGTTTATAAAAATAGGGATACAGTACACCCTCTCAAAAAACTAAAGTGAAATTTCCTATTTTAGTTTTGTCAGTAATTAATTAGTTTTTAAAAAACGCACAACTCAACAGAAATATGAAAAATTATAATTGTATATCATCTAATTCATATTTTATGATGAATAATTTTTATTGTACGAAACCAACGTAGAAAGTTTCACTTTTACTCCAATACTTTTTTGAGAGGGTTATGCGGCTCTTGTATGATACGGGTAGAGACGCTGTATGTGCTGTTTTCGTATGATAGGGGTGCAAGTACAGCACGTGTTCTCCTCATATGATACGAGGATGGGACACGGTATTAGTTGAGGTTCGTATAATACGGCGATACAGCATATATATATATATCTATATAAATAAAATTAGACTTTTGTCTGTACATTTCTTGGAATTCAAAAATTTTGCGATTTCTATCCGTTTCAAGCACCCGGGAATCCGATGCGACCCTCAAAAAAAAGTTTGTCTGTCTGTCATTCTGTCATTCTGTCATTCTGTCCGTGACGCTTTTTTTGTTTAAGCATCACGTAAAAACGACTGAAGCGATTGAAACGAATTTGTGTATCATCATAGGTGGTCACTCAACTTAAAACATAGGCGTCTAATTTTGAAAAAATCTTGATTGGATTTTGAGATTTTGCGAAATTCCTTTCAAACTGCGTAAATTTGTGTTCAAACATCACGTAAAAACGACTGAAGCGAATGATATGAAATTGGGTGTCATGATAGGTGGTCACTCAACTTAAAACATAGGCGTCGAATTTTTAAAAAATCTCGATTGGATTTTGAGATTTTGCGAAAATCCTTTCAAACTGCAAAAATTTGTGTTCAAACATCACGTGAAAACGACTGAAGTGAATGATATGAAATTGGGTGTCATGATAGGTGGTCATTCAACTTCAAACATAGGTGACGAATTTTTAAACAATCTTGATTAGATTTTGGGATTTTGCGAAAATCATTTCAAACTGCGTAAATTTGTGTTTGCGCATCACACGTAATAACTGCTAAGGTGAAAAAATGATATTTGGTGAAATTAAAGGTGGTCACATCACCTTAAACTATATCATCTAATTAAAAATAATCGATCAGATTTCGAGATTTTGCGAAAATCGTTTAAAACTGAGTGAATATTTGTTCACGCATTACGTAATAACGACTAAAGCGAATGATATGAAATTTGGTCACATGATAAATGGTTGCTCAACATAAACTATAGGTGTCCAATTTTTAAAACATTTTTATTAGATTTTGAGATTTTGTGAAAATTCTCTCAAAATACGTTTATATTTCTTCAAACATCACGTAATAACGACTAATACGAATGTTACGAAATTTAGTGATATGATAGGTAGTTGCTAATCTTAATTTATAGGCGTTGAATTTTTAAAATATTTTGATTACATTTTGAGATTTTGTGAAAATCGTTTTAAAATGCTAAAATTTTGTTCCAGCATCACGAAATAAAGACAGCAGGGAATTAAACGAAATTGGGTGACATGATAGGTTGTCACTCAACTTAAATTCTAGGCTTCCAATTTTTCAAAAAATGTTGATTAGATTTTGAGATTTTGCGAAAATTATTTGAATATGTGTAAATATTCGTTCGCGCATCCCATAATTACGACTAAAGCGAATGAAATGATATTACTTAGTTACTCTCTAACCTGTAATATTTTAACAATACATGAAAATTATAATTGCGCTTTCTTTACTTTGGCAACATACTACATCCATTCTGTGTACTCCTACAATGCTGACGAAAGTTCTTGCTTTTAGAAATTTGCATTCAGTACTAACCCGTCAACGACGGGTACTTCAGCTAGTATATATATATTAATACTTTTAGGGAGGGGGGGGGAAACTCTTACATTTGTGGATGCTCATCTTAGGTGAAAATTCTCCGAGAAATACATTTCCCAAAAACGTAACTCTTTCTTAGTGTTGTTCTTCTTTGTAATGATCCTTAACAGGCTTTCACTAAAAATTATGACAAAATAAACATAGGCAAAATAACAGGAGAAATAATGAACTTCGTGCATAATTAAAAACGTTAAGAATCGAAGTATCAATTCTTGATTCGTGACAAGTTCTTGAAATCAGAAAAGTAGGAGAAGGTGCATTTATACTGGTGTTAAAAAAATATCAAACGGCATTCCCCATCACGGTTTGAACTCAACAAATTTGACTGGACTGGCTACATGAGTTTTGGCAATTTTCTTCGTATGTACCATGAAAGTCAGTCAGTATTATTTAAGAAAGGGCCAACCATATAGCCAGAAGAAAAATTAAGGAGGATTCCAAAGATAGAATTTCTACTTAAAAAACGTTAGAACCCCTGAGAAAGTCCTCCTACCAAGGCATCCCTCATGTTAGGCAGATACCCTTCGCGCAGGTTTGCCTTAATCCAATACAATCAACACAATCTACTTAAAAAATCTTCATTAATATCATTTTGTTAACGAAAATCAAAATTCTGAGAGACAGAATTCTCCTTCTTGGATTGTGTATTTGTTTCTTTTCCGAAGATAAACTATCTAGCTCGAATTTCAAAAAAAAAAAACTATATGACTTAAAATAAATACAATCTTTCTCTTTATATGTATGGAATTTAATTTGCTTACATTTCAAAATTTTTAAGTTTTCTATTTAAAAAAAAATAATAATACTCTGTCTTACAGGTGTTATTAAATATTTAAAAGTGGAATATCATTAAAAGTACTAAGCGACAAATACAAATTCACAGCCAATGCATTAGAAAATATCAAAATATTTCTTTCACCGAAAAATGCTTCGTTATTTTAATGGAAGAAGAAAAAAAAAGCGCCAATGTGATTATATAAAGAATACATTTTTTTTTTATATTGTCTGGACCGTATAAAAAAATGCATGTGCCAAATGCAAAATAAAAACGATACATGATTAATATATGCTTTCTTTGAATTAAAGAAACGTCCTAACCTGGAATGCATGATTTCTTTCAATACTTTAGATTTTTCTTAAAGACATTTGCTATAAATGGTTAAAGGATTTTTTAAACTTCGATTCGTGCGGATTTATTGTACGTTATGGTATAGGCTCAAGAAAAAAAATGTACGTCGATTTGTCTCTAACTTAAACTGTGTAACTTTGTAAACAAAATATTTAATGAGAGAAAAGCTTTCTACAGAAAATTTTAAATATATTTTGGAAATCTACACTATACAGTAGAGAGACGAACATAATTATATATAATATATATATATATAAATAACTACATATATAAGGATATATAAGAGCGTGCGAGCGAGCAGAGAGAGGAGGAGAAGAAGTGCCTTACGTTATAGGGGTCCGTCCATGGGATACAGTGGGGATATATATATATATATAATAGATTAATTAGTAAATAAATAGATAATCGCTGACTTGGTAAAAGTGAAACAAGATTATCCATATCCAGTTGCAAAAATGGTATAAATTGAATAATGTATTATATCAGAAACAATCGAAGTCAATAAATCAGCTCTTATAACAATTGCGAAATTTAAATTTTTACACGTTCCCGCGGTCCTATCAGTTATAGTTAGAAAATTTTTCCTTATACAATTTGATGTAAAATTTGAAAAAAGATCGCCGTTTTAAGACCAAAATTCACCGAGTTATGAAGCATCAAACATTTTGACTTAAGTCACTTTTCTACGTTTAAAAATGTCTCATTACGGTAAACCGTAAGAAACCATATAAACATTGAATTTTTAAATCATGCGAAATGAAGAAAATGAAGTTTTAACTTAATTTTCTGACATAGTGCGGAGAAAGAATCAAAACTAATTTTAGAATACTAATCTTTAAGCAGGTGGTTATAGTCACGCTCTATAAAATTCTATCCGGGGTCTTTTGAAAATCTTTTCTGTAAACAAAGTAACAGAATTTAATAATTGGTAGATAAATTCCTGCACAGGTGCCAACGTAACAGCATTTCAATTGAACCGAAAGTAAAAACAATAATAGCTAGGATTTGCAAGTTACGACAAAGATAGAGTCTTATAACTTGAGGCGTGACTCGCTTAATGAACAATACCCAAACTACTAAAACCCAAACTAGCTTTGTATTTGTTACGGTAAAAGCCCAAAGTATGGTAAATCCTGGGTTTTACCGGTAAAACTGAGCTTTTACCAGAGTGTCTTGGTAAAAGTCCGAAGTGTGTCTTAGTATGATTACATTTCGGCCTTTTACCAAGCCTTTGTGGTAAAACCTCTGAGTTACCAACGCCTTTCGGTAAAAGCCCGAAATGGGAGATTACTTAGGATAGGATTTTCCATTCGCAGATATATTGTATGCAGTGTGTCTCAAAAACGATAAAACGCACTATAATGTTTTGATTGATAATATGAATCATAAATGTGATGAAAATGAAGTACTACTGAAGAATGGAGAATATGTCGATGGAACTGTCTTATTATTTTTCGAGAAGTTACATGAAATAAAAATTTAAAAAATACAATATTTATGCCTGTTCACAAATAAAATCCATGTGAAAAGCTGAACTAATGCACAATTCTCTGCATCACGAGCTATACTGATAGTTTAAATATAAATGAAAGAGGAAAAATGGACATAGGCCATGAATTGTGCAAGCTCTCACTATGGACGAAAATTAGCGGTGCATTTTGAACTGGTTGGCGCACCGTTTAAAAATTTTTCTTTGCAACAGGTAAGCTAGTTTCTTGTGTACAACGGGGCACACTGTATACAATATATCTGCGAATGGAAAATCCATCATAAGTAATCCCCCCGTTTCGGGCTTTTACCGGAAGGCGATGGCAACTACTTGGTTTTACCCCAAAGGCTTAGTAAAAATCCGAAATGGAATTATACTAAGCCACACTTCGGACTTATACCAAGATACTTTGGTAAAAGCTCAGTTTTACCGGTAAAACCTCGGATTTACCAGACTTCGGGCTTTTGCCGTAACATATATAGTAAAGACATATATTTTGCATATTAACAAAAATGAATGTATTCCTACCTTTGTGTAATATTTTCAGACATTATTTTGAGCGAAATAATAATAAATCCTTAAATGCTTCACACAGTAATGTACTGTTGTCAACTATTAATATTAATTTAACTGAATTGATGTAATCAATTTATTTAACTTAGGCGTTTTACTTGCTATCTGTATTTTAGAATCAAAAACTTTCTATAATGCATAAACTTACTGAAAAAGAAAAAACTTTTGCTGAGAAAAATTACAAATTACAGGCAGATTAAATAGTTTAGAAACTAACGCCTATTCTTATACCAACCCCCAACCCCCTTCGCTTTAAACTGTTGAACATATTTTGTAAAATACATGTGATTTTTTCTCTGTCTCTTTTTTTTTCCCCAGTCGGAAAGCCGTCGGAGTTCTTTAAGTGAAACATAGAGTTGTTGTGGGATTAAGGTAAGGTGACCAGATTTTTGTAGTCAGAATCGGGGACATGTCCCCGATTCTGACAACAAAACTGGGGACATTTATAATTAATGCAATAATTAACAGTAATTTAATTGAAAAACAATGCAATAATTAAAAATTGTCCCCAGTTCCATTTTTATAATCTGGGGACAATTTGAAAAACGTCCTGAAAATGGGGACTGTCCCCGGAAAATGGGGACGTTTGGTCACCTTAGATTAAGGTCAATTATCTGCACGTGGGATCTAGGCCGAGGGGTGGGATGCCCTCCGTAGGGGATCTTTCTAAGGGGTCCTAACCCGTAGAAAAACCCCCTACGGAGGATTACGCAAAGATTAGGAGGAAACCACGGAAAACTCCGAACGGTTAGGTTCGCGGACGCCACCTGGTTTTGAGCCAGGCAATTTTCATCTCCTAATTCGGGGTGGTATGCGCTCGGCCACTGGTGGGATGTGAAACAGAGAGTAACAGAAAGCTATCTAAGCAAAAATAAAGCCCTGAAAAGAAAATTATCTAGGATTTTAAAATGCTGATTTTCACAGCATGACTTACAAGATGCCTTCAACTGATTGTGGTGTCTTGATATTTTATGGAACCAAAACAAAGCCAAACCAACTGTAAATGACGTGAGCTTTCTTTTCCTTTGAGTTTACGAATTTCATATATATTGCAAAAAATAATAAACTACCTATTCCACCCTACCTGACCATTTTATGTATCGGGGGTAGGCATAGCGCGAGTCGCGAGCTACATGCGGCTCTCGTGCAAATAAAATATGTTTCTATAGTAAACTAAAAACGTCCCAATTTACACAAAAGTTATTATTTGTTTAAATTTTTGTAAGTTAAGAAACTTAAGAATCTGACTGGAAACATTTTATTTAAATGGTACTCATTCTAAAGCAAATTTGTAAAAAAAAAAAAAGGAAAAAAAAAAAAAACTTTAAAAGTTGATTTGCGTGCGGATATTTTACTAATGTTGTCCATCTTAGCCCACTTGTCTAACGAAAGTTTGGTTAATGTCTCGTTAGAGCAGTTCTGACAAGCTCAATTAAACGCTGATCAGATAAAATAGACAGATATCCGATGATTATTCTTGATAAACTTAATTATGGAATACAGAGACTCACAACAATTCGCAGTGTCGAAAACTGAAATCAGTCAGCTGCGCTCCCTCTGTCACTTTAGACTATTTTGTGGCGGTGGAACCAATTTTTAAAACTCTGTCAAACAACCATTTTGTTTATCTTGTTTCGATCTTCAAGCATTTTTTAAACATCAGTGAATTGTGACTTTATTTTAAAAAGCATTTTTAGATTAATATCATTTCTGTCCAGACTGCAAACTTTTTCAAGCTAATTTATATAAAAATAAGTAAAATAAAAACATAATGAGTCCCCTACGCCCAATCAATCATAGTCTATCTTTTAAAAAAATCTCATAGACTCTATTATCTAAAATCCATCTTTTGTGGCTCTTAAACCAGGCAAGTTTGGCCACCCCTGTTATATATTTACTTACAATATATAACTGGGATAGAAATATATGTGTGCATATTTAACTTATTTATATGCGAAAAAAATATACAGGGGTTAAATGGATATAAGGTATAAGCGACAATCCTACAAGGCTCGATTTTTTTCCTTTGCTGTGTCTGAAATAAACAAATGTGCTGATATTAGGGATTAGTGTAGTCGGGAAAAAATAATAAAAAAAAAAATAATAACCAAATATTTTACTAGAAAATCACTATTTTATTTCAGTTCTATATGTGGTACGCTGAGGCTTAATTATAATTTTTTGACATTTATTTTGAAATTTTAGCGTTCAAATTATTTCTTAGTATGACGAACACTCGCGTACATTTTTTTTTTTTTTTTGGTTCAAATCTCTTAAGTATTTTTTGTTAATTTTCTAAAATGAACTAATGTCATGCGCAAAGATTACGCTTTAAATTTCAATCAATTTTGACAGTAATGACATCTACACGCAATGGCTTGAATTATCTTTTCTATCTATGTATTCTCTTAAAAACCGATAGATGCCTATGCAAGTTATTTTATAAACACTTGACTACGGCCCTGAGTACCAGGTGCCTTGTAGGGTTAAAACTCAGCCCTTTAATGTCATGAAATAGTATTTATGTTATTCCCAATAATACGGAATATCATTTTTAGACATTTTATTTCACACAATCCGTATCTTTTTCGTCCCTATTCGATAAATAAAATTGGAATTCAATCAACTTTAAATATTTGACGTAAAAATTATGCTAAACCTACAGAGAACTGAAGCGTTTTACTATTACATTATTATTTTTGCCAGTTAACCTTATAAAAGTTTATTATGGTGCATACAAAATAATGTTATTGAAAAATAGATTTTTACTATCTATACTAGTAGGATTTCTTCAATTTCTTCAATTTTATTTGTTTATTCAGTTATAGTTTTGTCATCTATTTAACACTAAAATTGAAGTAATCTGCAAAGTAAACTGTTTCAATAAATTTGTTCTGTACTTAAAATCCTTTTTAAACGTCATCGCTGCAAAAAAAAGCAGTGGAACAACGATAATTTTTATTCTCTAAGGAAAAGGTAAATATGTACCAATTCGTGTAATATCTGTTTTTGTAAAATAAAAGACAGATTTTTTGAATTTAATATTTACATAATACTAGAAATTTGTCACAGGATATTTTTCATAGTGTTGCGGTGATGTTAGAAAGTTCGAACTGTTCAGTCTTTAACTTTATTAAACTTAACATTATTAACTTTAAAAATTCAAACTTTAAACTTGACTAAAAAAGGGTCACTAAAAATTTAAGAAATATTCTATTCAGGTTTTTTAACTGTGACAATTTCTTTATATATTTTTTCTCAAATACAGTGCTGACGAAAAAACAAAAATTGACTTTTAATGGTGCTGTATAATGATACTGGCGTTTAAAATGTTCTCAAAAAAAAAACTTATAGCATGTTTTCATGGAAATGAATGTGTGGATAATGATCATGCTATTAATTCGGTATGCTGTGAGGTTTTTTATTTTTATTTTTATTTTATTTATTTATATTTATTTATTTTTTATTTATTTATTTATTGCCTATTCCGGGTTTAAAAAATGCTCTAAAATGACTTGATATAGATGCTCAAAACTGGCGTCGCCTTTTTTTTTTTTTTTTTTTTTTTTTTTTTTCCAGAGGGCCTTGTTAAAAAAAAGAAAAATAAAATAGTGTTTTAGTTTAATATTTTGTTTTCTTTTTTTCTTTTTATAGGTTGAATAATCTGTTTCTTCTTTTTTTTTAACTAGGCCCTCCCAAAAAAAAAAAAAGACTACCGTATCCGCGATTTTTGCGCACCTTTGTCAAGTCATTGAATCATTTATTTATCTATTTTATTTTAATTTGTTATTATAACGTATGGAAAATATAAAATTAATTTATAAATGGAGACTTCAGATAATTTTCAACGTTACACTTCAAGATTTTTCAGGTTTATAGCCAAAATTTGCAAGTTTCCCTGAGTTTTCATGTTCAACTTCCTTACTATTCCAGGTTTTTCAAATTTTCTTGACCGCTGGCTGCCCAGTATACGAAAAGTCCTTCCAACATTCTGAACTAATAGCATGATTACTGTCCACCCCCCGCATTTCTATGAAAACACGCAATAGATTTTGTTTTCCGTTTTAACTGTCAGCAGTATTACTGTCTTATTAAATTGTCAACTTTTTTGGCCGGTACTGTCTGTATATCTGCAAATTACAAACCACGGTTTGTATTAATATGCCTCTTAAAAAATTAAATAATCTATTAATACTATACTCTTCCTACACATGTATGCATTGTAGTTAACATTACTACAATGGTCATAGATTTTTCTATTGCATGAATAATTTATTTCTGTATGCAAATGCTCATTTTTTTGCCGGTACTGTCTGTATATCTGCAAATTACAAACCACGATTTGTATTAATATGCCTCTCAAAAAATTAAATAATCTATTAATACTATACTCTTCTTACACATGTATGCATTGTAGTTAACATTACTACAATGGTCATAGATTTTTCTATTGCATGAATAATTTATTTCTGTATGCAAATGCTCATTCCTACGACTTTATTGCGTGCATTTTATAGTTAGTCATTATGTGTTTGTCGACGATTTAAGAAATGCTGCGAAGAGATTTGTTAAATGAAGTGTAAGAGTTGTGAAAAGAAAACAACTTTCACAGCAAACTTTCTCTGTTCGAAGTATTTTAAAACAATTCCGAAGCTGATAGAGGCAGTCGGAAACACGATAACTAAACGAACACGAACTCTCTGGAACAGGTACAAAAATTGAGTTGTTGCGAAGACTTTTTCCTTCAGATTAAACAAAGAATGAATGACTATTCTAAAAAAGTATTGAGAAATATTCTAAACTGTGTTATCGAAGGCAGTTTAATGATATGTATTTACGTTTATTGCATAATGGACGAACTCAAATAAACTGTGCCTGCGTAATCAATTTTATTAATTTTGCAGTTCGAATATATTGTAATTTTACTGAAAAATAAATTGTTTCACAATTGTCTTACTTGAATTAGGGTTTTCCGTAGAGGTAAAAAGAAAGACTGATTACTTGCTTGTAATATTCAAACCATTAAAGCACGTACCGGAATAAATATTATTTTAAGATTATTTCATGTAAATGCGATGTCCGCAAATCGTAATTAATGAAAATATCTGGGAGTGTGAATTCTTTATGCAGACCTTCGTAGGCCCAACTTACTAAGGGCAAGGGGTGCAACTGCCCCCCTAACCAAAAAAAAACGAAGAAAATTCAGATATCTATTTAGAAAATATTTAATACAATTGGAAATGCTATTTTGCTTCCCCCCCCCCATGTTGCATGCCAATGCAGCCTTTGTTCAAAAAGTTCGGAGAAATATATATATTGCGTAAGATAGTTACACATATTTGCAAACGGTTCACTGTTCTTTGAAGTCATTATTATCCTTTGTTTGTATTCAAATGAATTTATTTCAATAATTTAATTAATTTTTTTTTTCGTCACGCTATCCGAAAGGGCAAGTAAAATTTATGTAAATATTTACTTAATGTCATAGTATCCAAACTAAGTGAAATGTATATGATTTTCCTAAACAAACGGGGGACGTCAGTTACCGATTTCAGCGCCGATTAAAATCATATGTTAATTTTTTTTTAATCGTTAGAGCGGATTCCGAGATAAAAAGGGGACACGGGGGGAAAAAAACCAATTCTAAGTGTATATATAAGAGTGTCGCAGTTTGATGATGGTTGGTTCTCCATAATCAACGATTTATTTCATACCCTCCGTCCCGATGTTTGTTTGATTGTGGCAACGCTACGCTAGGGCGATCTGCCAAGGATGCAGGGT
The DNA here is from genome assembly GCA_038373885.1 of Cheiracanthium punctorium. NCBI lineage: Eukaryota > Metazoa > Arthropoda > Arachnida > Araneae > Cheiracanthiidae > Cheiracanthium > Cheiracanthium punctorium. The sequence continues at coordinate 57,104 of JAWZYV010012134.1, read as the reverse complement.
GCCTGGCTAGGAGGACTTTCTAAGGGGTTCTAACGCTTATTCAAGTTACATCTGGAGAAAACCTACCAAAACTCAAGACAGTGAACAAACTTTTATTTGTTCTGACTCTTACATGGAGTCCAGTATTACTAACCTGTTACTTCGTTTTGAGTTCTGCTAAAACTAATTTGATATGTACATGGCAATCATAAAAAATTACATATTTTTCCGTTATCCAGTATGCTAACATATTATTTTCTGTTATAAAACATATTTAAAATCCTTGAAAATGATTATAACTTGAAATTGATTTTAATTTCGTTGCAGAAATAATATGTTAAACACGTATTAATGGCAAGGGATTATTTAAAAATTCCTCTTAATAAAGATTTCAGTATTTTAAAGAGTTTACTTTTATTCATGCATATTTATGAGATGAAAAGTAGAATTCATGGGAGGGGGGCTATAATTTTGTAGAATGGTTACTCATATCGTGAAAATTCCAGAATTTATAATTTTTATGATTATTTTCATAGTTGAACTGCCAATGATACAATAAAATTATTTAAAAAGCACTATGCAAGTATTTTATATGCAAAACGCCATAAAAGAGACATACGTTTTGATACTTAATGCTATTTCAAATAAGCATAAAAAGATTAATAAAAGAATTTATCTTAGAAAACATAGAACTACACAGAAAAATAAAAAATTAAATCGTTGTAATTAAAAGCCGCCCCCCCCCTCCTCCTCCCTCGGACAGGTTTCCACTCTTAGTGTCGCTCTTAATAAAATACTTCAAAACCATAGTGATTAGATGTTAAGATTTTTTTTTCCTACTACATTTTGAAGTGTATTCTATCCTTCCTGTATAAATCTTTGGTGATCTATACAACGCCATTTTTTGTTTAACTCAATTTACCTTGTCGGCTGAAACTGGATTTTTGCGGTACATAATGATTAAATGAGCGTTGTATTGTATAAAAAGGAGAAGAAAATAAATTTAGTCTTGCACTCTTTTCTTTGCAGCATCCTAGTTTGACGTATAGGTTTTTTTTTTTTTTTTTTTTAGTACAAAAAATAACGCATTTCTATTTCTGGTGTTATTTCACTTTCAAACTCCTCCCCCACCCCCTTTTTTTTTGTTCCTGTCTCATACTTATTTTTTTTTTTAACTTTATTTCCGTTATCCCTTGTCAGTGTGCATTTGTCTCTTTGGGACATAAAATGGAACATCGAGTGTGGCAAACTTGGAGCCGATAAAAAAACACGATATTTTGGAATGGAATGTTCATAATTTTTTTACTATTAGTTGAAATGCTTTCAAAGTGTATAATTTGTCCCATAACCTGAAAAGCAGTCAGCATTTGAACAGTATTTGCCTGATAACATTATCACCGATAATCATAAACAGTAATCCATTTTTACTTTCCGAACATGTACCATGTAAGGAAAGTATTGTAATCATGAAAGAATTCGACTTCGAGATTTTGGTGTATTGACACGTTTTGAGGTCTTATGAATTCATTTATGCTATTTTTACGAGATGTATGTATGTATGTGTGTGTGTGTATGTGAGTGAACACGATAGCACCTAAACGGGTAATTCGATCGAGCTCAAATTGGGTATATATGTTATGAACCACCGTCGCAAGATTGGTATTGATTTTGGTGTGTATAGGACTAGTTTTTCGACAAGGCTATGACAAAGATTTCTTTTACATTATGGCCTATGGGAGGAAATTCTTGAAAGTGCGCTAGCGTTTAAACGGTGCATTCGATTGAGCTCAAATTGGGTATATTTGTTATAAATCACCATCGTAAGATCGGTATTGATTTTGATGTGTATAAAACTTATAGTTTTTCTACAGGGCTACGACAAAGATTTCTTTTACATTATGGCGTATGGGGAGAAATTCTTGAAAGTGCGCTAGCGTTTAAACGGCGCATTCGATTGAGCTTCAATTTGGTATACATGTTTGAATTATTCATCGATTAAAATTTATTTAAATGCTTGGTAATGATCTTAATCGTAAGTGTTCGGAAAGTCGAGTGGAGTCACTCTAGATTTTTACTTTCTGAACATGTACCATGTAAGGAAAGTATTGTAATCATGAAAAAATTCGACTTCGAGATTTTGGTGTATTTACACGTTTGGGGTCTTCTGAATTCATTTATGCTATTTTTACGAGATGTACGTATGTATGTATGTGTGTGTGAATGTGTGTGTGTATGTGAGTGAACACGATAGCTCCTAAATGGGGCATTCAATTGAGCTCAGATTGGGTACATGTCATAAACCACCGTCGCAAGACCGGTATTGATTTTGGTGTGTATAGGACTTATAGTTTTTCTACAGGGCTACGACAAAGATTTCTTTTACATTATCCCCTATGGGAGGAATTCTCGAAAGTGCGCTAATGTTTCAACGGTACATGCGATTGAGCTCAAATTGAAAATAAACTAAGACTTTTTGCTGAATTATTCATAGATTAAAATTTATTTAAATGCTTGGTAATGATCTTAATCGTAAGTGTTCGGAAAGTCGAGTGGATTCACTCCAGATTTTTACTTTAGAAAACCGTTATTTACCAGGGTTGTAACTAGGGGGAGCCGTGGTAAAATAGATTCAAAATCATTTATGGTTCCATGCGAGGGGGACGCCTTAATTAAGGTTTACTCCGAGTGGCGTAAACTCTATAGTTTCCGGATTCATTTACTTACTTTTTAGAATTTGCGATTCTGAAGGTAAAGTTTAAACGCGTACGTTGCCGATTTCGAATCAACGTAGAATGTAACAACGTTAATCTGCTAGGCATCCTAAGAGTTTCTTTGAAAACTATGATTTAATTAAATAAAGGAAATTAATCTTCTTAATACCTGGTCTTTCGACAATCAGATTTCTTGAAACACCGATGAACCATATGATCGCAGAAGTTATAAGTGACAACCAAATTGATAACCTCGCAACTCTAGTTCTATTTTTGAAAGGGAACTTGATTAAATACCAGATAATTTATTTGTGTGATGAATGGATGGCTTGCAGTGACAGCTCATCAGTCACCACCACTTATCAGTGACAGCCAATCAGAGTTTACCTCTGTTTAGAGTAGTTAATAGATAGTTTATTGTAGGGCGAAAATATCGATATACATGCATAAACAAATAACCGGCTAGACTGAATATTCTCGAGCATAAATAAACTTAAAAAGGCGAATTTTCCTAATCAGAAAATGAAAATAGTAACAATAAGTAATACATGCATACATATATATTAGTCTCCATATGTCTATGAGAGAGTATACGCATCAATTACTCAATTTACAGAGTAGTGGTGAAACCGCAGTATGAACTGGCAATATAAATGAACTTTACATTTGTTTCAATCTTAATTCATCTTCTGTACACTTGCATGCCGTTCAAAAATCTCTAGATAAGTAAAACATACTGATCTAGAGATAAGTATGTATTACTTATCTAGCTTTAAGAAATCTAGCTTAAAATTAAGCTTTAAGTTTCCGATCAAAAAAGAAGAAAAAACGAATAACAATGCCAGAAAAAGGGGGGGAGGGTGATTAAAAGCGATGTCTATGATAGTATGATGTAATGCAAAAAGAGAAAATGCATCATAATTTTCCAGAGAGATTTGAAAGATTATACTTAAATTTTTACAAATATGATTAAATGTCACCCTACCATATAAAAAGAACTCCATTTTTTTAACTATGAAATCTGATAGTATGTGGTAGTACCTATGGTAGACGTTAATTATTAGTAACAGGGAGACGGGAAATTAATTTTTTTTTCACGCTTTTGCGCTTCTTAAGATAATACGAAATTTTTATTCTCTTATTTGGCATCTACGTAAGTGCTTTAACATGGTGCTAGATTAGACAGCATTTTCCAAAATTCAAAACCTGTGGGAGGTAGAAGGCCAAAACGTTCTTTTAACACACCCCGTGTGATCTTGCAGGGGGGAAAAAATGAGAGATCCATAAAATTCTTGCTGTAAAACACTTAAGAATACCTAAAAATCAATTTAAGGAGTTTTAAATATCGTCCTCCAGGGTGGGTAAATGTGAAAAAAGGAGAAAGGGTAGCCATCTTTCTTAATAGAAAAAATACATGTATCATCTATAAAATTTTTGTTTTAAAATGTAATAAATATGAAGTCTATGTTCAGGCACAGCTCGTTTGTAATTAAAAGCGTGTTGAAATTTTATTTTTTTAATTTTTTTATTTAAATTTTCATTTATTTATTTTTTATTTTATTTTTATTTCATTTTATTTTATTTATTTATTTTTATTTTTTTGTAAAAAGAGACACGATTGATAACCGTTTATCTTGGGCTAAGGAGCACATGTCATGGATCGCTGACATCTGTGACATTTTCAGATGAGAAGAAATGAAAAATTAGATGGCTCAGACCTCCATGGTTCAGACACTTACCAATACTACTGGCATTGTCTGTGAAGAATGAAGAAAAAATTTATTCAACTGGACAAATGTGTAGGGGCAGTTTGAGGATCTGGTTAGCAGTTGGATATGGAGCAAGAACAAGTCTGATCTTTCTCAGTGATAGGCAGAAGCATGCTTACTATATTCAAGTGCTGAATTCTGAGCTTCTTCCTTATGGCTCCAATTTAGGATGAAAAGAGTGGCTATTTCAACAAGACGGGGGACTCTGTTCACGCATATAATGGAGTTAAAAATCGGTTCGTTGCCATTAACGTATCGATTTCACCACGGCCAGCTAAAAGTCCTGGCGGTGGAAAGCTTGTCTATTAATATTTATGACTTATTGAATTCAGTTAAGCGTTTGAACAAAAGAACTCAGCTTAATCAATTTTATGATAAAATTGAAGTTTTACCATTAAGTGAGAGTTTTAAAATTTGTAGTAGTTTTGAATCTTCTATTTATGATAGACCTTTTGGGTTGGAAAAGCCTGCACTGCGCCTTAACTTTCTCATTTGCATCTACAAATAAAATTTGAAAATTTTTTCCATTGAGAATTGCATGACTCGCAAATTCATCTAAACTGAAAGCTTGATCCATCTCTTAATATATGATATGAGTACGGTATGATGATATGATCTATGATATGATGCGGTCTATGATATGAGTACGGTAGAAAACTTACGGACAACACTTGTTCGTCAAGTACGAGTTGGTGGGAAAACAGTTTGAATCCCTCACTGTGCTTTCAGAAGCATGGAATAATTTCTGCCAAGCAAAACTCCAATCTCTGTATGATTCACTACCAACAGAATAATCGAAGTCATAAAAGATAATTGTAAGAGTATTCCTTATTAACTTGGCTTCCATGTTATTCATTGTATTACTGTAATTCTATTTTTTTTTATTACAAAGTTTCGCATTATTGAAGCTATTTTTGCTGTCATTAATATTTTACTTTTGAATATCGTGGTTACGTTACTGATATTTTCTTATTAAATGATAGGTAAAATGTTGCTAATAAAAATTCTTTCAGTAAAAGTAAAAGGTCATCATTTTTCTAAAAAAAATCTAGTATCTTTCTACCTTTTTAGATAGTGTATATATATTTATGTATATAGTCCTTCAGTGAAAGTCTGAGTGGTCTATCTGCGGATTAAATATTAACAACTCCTTTTCAGAAAATTTTGTAGTGCAAAATTTCTTAGAACTCTAAATTAATTTTCTGACTCTTCACCTACACTCTACTTTACAGAGTTGGGCAAAATACATAAAAAATGTATTTTCAATACAAAATACAAATTACATTTACTCAAACACAAAAAATTACAAAATACGAAATACTTTCTAAACTGAAAAAATACAAAATATAAATTACATGTATTTTCAAAATACGCAAAAAATACAAAATACGTCTTAAACTTCAAGAAAAAGTAAAATTTTATAAAGAAACTTATAGTTTATTTTATTCCAATGTATTTTAAGATGAACAAACAAATGTAATAGTAACTTTTTTTTTAATACATGAATTTTTCCTGGAATAAATGCCATCTTAAAAGGCATGAAAGCAAAGCTGTGACAACTATTTATTGAACGTTATTTTTTAGTGATAATGAATGGAATTGAATTATAAAATTAAATATATTTCTAAACGAGGATGAGTTAAATTATCTTTCTACTTTGCATGCATTTATACAAAGATGCATTCATAGCCTCACCAAGGCAATGTGGTTATGTCACTGAAAAAGGCAGGCGGTCGAAGTGTGAAGGTCCCGTGTTCGGGTCCCATCGCGCAGCTGTCGATCTAACGGTCCGGAGTTTTGGTAGATTTTCTCCAGATGTAACGTGAATACACGTTAGAACCCCTTAGAAAGTCCTCCTACCTAGGCACCCCACATCCTTGGCAGATTGCCCTAGTGTAGCGTTACGATAATCACACAAACACAAGATGCATTCATATATTACTACAAAAGAAAAGTGTGCCATTGTATTAATTTACTGAGCAGTAAGCAATTTCATAAAGAAATTATGAAAAGGACTTTTAGAAGATGGTATAATTATTCCAAGGTTTATGATTTAGAAAAAGAATGATTTGCTTTAAAAAAAACTAATTTTTCGAACTGATTATTGCTTAGTAAATTTCTTTTTGGAGCATTTATAATACCTGCAAAGAAAAAAGGTCTTTCGGCAGGAGCACTAAATTTCATGAAAAGTTCTTTTACTGTCGGATATGAATTTAGAACTTTCAAATCAGTTGATTTTTCGGAAAGAAACTGCAGGAGTTCAAGTTCTACCGCATTTCGAGAATCCGTGCACTGTAAAAAAAATTCAGAAACGTTTCAGCTAACTGTAAGGCAACTTTTTCGTAATTGTTTCTCACAAAGCGTGAGAAACATTTATGATAGGTTTTGCGGGAAAAAAAACTTTTCAGATTTGTGTCTGAAAAGTTTCCGGTAAAACAATGATATTCCTATTTTATATAAAATTAAAATATCATTGTTTTACCGGAAACTTTTCAGACACAAATCTGAAAAGGTCTTTTTTCCACAAAACCTATCATAAATGTTTCTCACGCTTTGTGAGAAACAATTACGAAAAAAGTTGCCTTACAGTTAGCTGAAACGTTTCTGAATTTTTTTACAGTGTGGTACATGGTTCGGAGTCATTAAATTCAAACCAATCATCATCATTCATAGTAGTTTTACTGTCAACTCTCTCGTATTACTCTGAAATTACTTCAATTTGATAAGGACAACATTAAAAATTGAAAAGTTTAGTGATGTGTTTCATTTATTTCATCCAAGCTAATAAAATAAAACCTTAAATTATGTTAAGAAGCATAAATTGAGGGTTCAAGCTCTCTTAAAGCGAATTCAAACCCATATCTAATACTTTTTAATACAGACATCAATAGTGAGGTTTAAATTTCTGAGAACTCGAATACGATCCATCCATGATTCTAAATATCTGATGAGAAAAAGATGATTACATGTTAAACAATTAAAATTAATAAAAGAAACTTAAGTTCTACTTAGATTTCCAAACAAGACAAAAAAAATGAATAAATAAATAAACATATGTATACTGTTTTCCTCTCATACTTTTTTAAAATGTAGGACAAGCATGCTTTGATGGAAAGAGAAGTAAGTATGAGTTGCCGAGCATTCAATTAAAAAAAGTTTTCCTCACTTGAAAAAAAAGGCGGTGGAAAGCTTGTCTATTAATATTTATGACTTATTGAATTCAGTTAAACATTTGAACAAAAGAACTCAGCTTAATCAATTATATGATAAAATTGAAGTTTTACCATTAAGTGAGAGTTTTAAAATTTGTAGTAGTTTTGAATCTTCTACTTATGATAGACCTTTTGGGTTGGCAAAGCCTGCACTGCGCCTTAACTTTCTCATTTGCATCTACAAATAAAATTTGAAAATTTTTTTCCATTGAGAATTGCACGACTCGCAAATTCATCTAAACTGAAAGCTTGATCCATCTCGTAATATAACTTCAGAAATGCTGACTCTCTTATTTTTCTGTAACTTGGTGACGCAGTTGGTATTATTTATAAATTCTTTTTCAAAAATCCAATGAATATTACTCAAACATGTTTTTCTCCTTTTTCAGCTTCATTCACATTTCTGAATCAGTTATCAGCAAAGCAGAAAGTCTCCTAGACCAAATATCATTAAACTAATCTAAATAGGCGTGTGAGATTTCCCCCCCCCCCTCCTTCCTGTTTAATATAACCAAAGCATCGCAAAAAATCCTAACACAACTTTCGTTACCATATATAAGACTAAAATAGTGCAGATGAAACAGAATTGTTTATGTCATGAACTGGGAAAAAATTAAACACGGCAGTTCTATTATTTTTGTTTGATTTTCTCAAATTAAGCTAATTTTGGTGTAAGATTAATTTAACTTCAGAATGAAAAATGTATTTTCAGTATTTTGAAAATACAAAATACATTTTCAAAATACTTTGCTTTTTCTTGTGAAAATACAAAATACAAAATACAAATGTATTTTGGAAATAGTATTTCAAATACATGCATTTGCGATGCTCCCAACTCTGCTACTTTAATTATTTTCAAAAGACGGTTAATTCTAATTTGTAACAAATAAAATGATTTGAGTATATATATTTCAATGCACATTAATATAATTTGATATTATAAAACAAGATAACTTCAATGGCAGATTAAAGGGAGGGCTTAGGGGGCGGGAAGTAAAAGATCCTATTTTACTTCCATAAAATGGATGTATATGTCAATCTTCTAACTAACCGCCCCCACCGACAAACTAACCGCCCCCCCCCGAACAAACTTGCACTAACCCACCACTGTCAAAAAGCCAAGTTCACCAAGATGTTGCACAACATTTAGAATAGATATCTCATATTTTACTAAATTAATTATTGTAATAATTTTTCAAAAAATTGAAGAGTGGGTGGTTATTACAGTACGATGTCTCCTCCTATGTCACCGCCCTTGTTGGTTATAATATTCAGATAACACTGAAAATAATTTCTTATAACATATGGTTTATCAAACAAATAGTAACAAGTAAGTTACAGCAAGTTTAGTTATAACTCATTTTGACTAATTTATCCACACGCATATTTTCTTTTCTTTTCTTTCTTTCTTTCTTTCTTTTTTATAAATGCTAAGCAATTTTTTGTTGAAGTTATGAATTTAAGAAATTAATTAGTTTTTATTTCCGAACTTTCAATACCTTAAAAATGGTAAAAGTCCTTGTCGCTAATTTGGATTTATTTATTAATACTAACAGAAAACCCATTAAAATACTATTAAGGTAAAGTTATTTAACTTTCGACTAAAAAAATAGTTTTAGTTAAGAACTTTTTAATTAAAAAGTTATAACGTAAAACGTCTATATTCTTCTGCCGTCTTCTATAATTCATATGACAGATTTTCCAAGATGGGTAGCTCTTTCCTCTTAAAATATTTTGCATCCTGAATAAAATAAAATAAGAAATATAATAATAAGAATTTGCTGTAGTTTAATGTATACTTCTTTGGCATGCGCCTTGGAAGTTGGTCATGCAAAGTATATTTTTCTTATTCGTTTTACGTCATTTCAATGATTGCTTCAGAGCCTTTACGATCTTTATTAATTCTTTTCCAGTGGCAAATAATCTTCGATTGTCAGCCAGGGACGCATGTAAAACATTTTGCTAACTGACTACAAGACTTTGTAAAAGTATCTAATATTCAGCCATTCAGCAGCTATGTGTGTGCTGCATAAAAGTAACACACAGAACATACAATTAATTTTATTTAATTCTAAAGCTGAATTTCTTGGTTAGATTCATACCTCAGATGCAATAGTTAAAAATATGGCGGCAGACGGAAAGAGAAGACATCTTGTTCTACTCAGGGAGTTATTTGTACTTGGGGTAAAGCTGTATTTCTGCACGCATCCCAATTCTTCAAAAGCGAAGTGTTCAAAAACAGCGAGAGGTTTATCAAACAAAAGATTCTTCACCTTTTAAAAATAGGAGAAAATAATTTAAATTTTTCGTTAGAATGCAAATAATGACATTTCTAGTAACTGGCTAGCGTAATAAGTCAGAAATTGTAAAATTAGTTAGCATGAAATCATTCTGATAAATGTAATAGATTTTATAGCGCTTTTGTAATCCCTTCGCTATAAGTTATTTTACCTAAAAGGATATTTGTTGATGTACAATATTGTTACGAATTTTCGGGGCAACCCGCTGCTCTGGGGCTTAAAATGGTTTAAAATTCGTATTCTACGCTTCAAATACATAAATTTTGATTTTTGTTGTATCAAAATCGGCCAATTAGAACCGGAGATATGGAGGTTTCGGTTTTCCATTGTTTTTCAATGGAGGTTCTAGAAAACTCGAGAAATACTGGTCCTAGAGCTTAGATCTCTTCACTTTTGAGGACTTATTTTTGGCGCCAAATTTGGCGATATTTCGCCAAAAGTCGCTTGGCGACTTTTTGGTCATTTTGCGCGATTTTCCCAATGGGGCCTGGAAGTTGTTTTTCCTGCATTAAAAACGCGTAAAAACCTAACATTTCTCTTCTATGACGTAATCAAAATTCACGCTTTATGTAGAATCCTCGAGAAATTGACTTCTGGAAGCTGCCCACAGCTTCTGCCTCCTCTATATAAACCGGCGCGCTGCCCCGACAGTTCAGTGCGAGTTGAACGCTCAATGTGTGAAGAGCTGTCAGCGAGAGTACGTTTGCTTTGTGAATTGATAGTGCTATAGAAGCCGTGTTTTAGCTTGCTTTACGAAGCTGTTTTCAAAGTGCTGTGTGTAAATTCTTCATTGCTGTGTCTTAAGGGATTGTGTACGATATCTCTTGAATATTTAGACTGAATTTTTGCCTGTGAAAGTGACTTATTTTGTATGAGAAATACAGCATTTGTGAGAGCTTCTGACCTAAGCGGATTGTTAAAAGCACGTTACTGCTAGATTGTGCTTGTGAATTGTGTACAGCTGATTGTTCTACGAAGTTCTAGTAGCAATAAAGTTTGTGTTCCATCCTGACAAGTGATTTTTTACTTGAACTTTTTACACCAACTGGACTTTAGAACGACGAACCCCAGGAGTAGCAGAGTAATTCCGCAACAATATGTCATCGTGTTGCAATGTATTGAACAAATTAACTAATATTATAACAATGGAGAAACGCATGCTGCTGAAACAATATTATAATGTTGAGTCTGAGAATGAGAATATAACAGTTTACTAATTCCCCTTTGTCTAGCGGCATTTAATCTAGTGGAACTTTTTTTACTGCATCACTAAAACAAATTTCTGACGCTGAAATGCAAAAACTTTAATTGTAAGAAGATCTAATACAATCATCATTCAGTTTTAAAATTATAACATAAAATTTCCTCACTTTCACAATTATTTTGATGCTTTCGAACATCATATTTTCTAGGAAGGATTTTAAAATTGAAAAAAAAATCATTTCAAAATGAGATGATATTTTGTTCTTCTTAATAAGATGCAGCCGATGTATAAGTAATATAAATATTCATAAGTACAACTTAAAAAAATATTTTCAAAATATTGTTTTCCTCCATAAAAGAACATTTCAAACACTTTTAGCAAATTTAGCTGGCAAAAAAAAAAAAATATCGGAGAACTATGTCAATCGAATAAATGTTCTACTCTGTTCAGCTATTGGAGGCGTTGCCTGACCGAAAGAGTCATTAAAATTTTGTTTGTTCTCAATACGTATCAAACATGTCTGAAGAGGCAATTTTAAATGAAACTATATATTTAACAAATAAAAGTGTTAAAACTATTTAATTTTAAGAATCATAGTGATTGTTTTAAATGCATTATAAATTTCACTCTTTAAGATTATATTGCATTTTATCTTTTATTATCTTGTTCTACCAAGGGCGGATTAAAGGGGGGGAGGGGCGACCACCTCCCGCCCGAGAAAAACGAAATTAATGTAAAAGATCCTATTTTACTTCCATATAATGGGTTATAATGGGTGTATATATATATCAATCTTCTAACTACCCCTTCCCCGACAAACTTGCATTAATCCGTCACTGGATAACTTTATAAATGTTAAAGCATTTCAACTCCTCGTTTTTAGTACTTATTTAAAATAATAATTTTTTATTAGAAAAACTAAATAGATAGCTGTATAGAGTTAGCATTTTACTTGTTAAAAATACTTTCAAATATCTTCAGGTGGAATAATAAGCACTACCTGTGAAAAATTAGAATTTTTAAAATACAGTACTTGGCAAGGACGTTTTTAAGGGAGGAGGGGCAAAATTTTGATTTTTTTTACTAAAATGATGACGATGAAATTTTTGTGAAAATTTCTTCCTGTTTATTGTTTGGACCCCCTCCGAAATTTTTTTCTTAATACGCCCCTGGTACCTAACCAAATTATTATACGAACTGCAGTTTTTAGGCAAGATTTTCGTACTGCAGTCTGGAAACATCATGTAATTTTGGTACATAAATACAAATAAACTAATTATGTCAGGGACTTCAAATTTTTTAGGATGTCTCTTAACAAGATTTACTATACACTGTATTAAACAATAAACCTGTATCAAATACGAAAAGTTTAGAAAAAAATTCTTTAAAATTGAAAATTTTGCAAAGTGTCACACTTTGAAAAATTTTGCTGTGCAGCTCCAAATTTAAGATTTTTTCTGTCATGAAAAGCAGAGTTTTTTTTATTTAGTTCTGTGAAGAGTGAAGCTTATAAAGATTTATCCTGAATTTTTTCAAACCCCTGGCACAATTAGTTAATTTTAATTTGTGTATCAAGACCATGATGCAGGTTTTTTTCTTCGAACTACAGTCTTAAATAACAGCAATCAAAAGTTTGGTTTTAGAATATTTAATTATAATGAATTTTATCTACACACCCAATTTATTTCATTATATAAGTGATACCACTAGATTCAGACACCTTCTATCTTTTTATATCTTACACCTTTTATTATCTTTCTAAAAAACACTAAAATATATCAGCTGGGAGCTATTTTAGTGCTATTTAGAATTTTAATCTCAACAAGTTCCCTCGTTTACCAACGATTTAAATCATGTAATTTTTTATATCTGTTAGTCTGCTGTTATGAAAATGATGCAGTAGAAAAACAAAACAACTATGTTTGAATATGGCTAAATAAATAAACAAAGTGAACTAGCAAATAGAATAGCAATTAATTTTAAACGGCTACTTAACAAAAATACGGTATACAAAAAATTAGCTAAAAATTAAAACTCTTGATTAACATTTTTTTTCTTGATAAATTAAAAAGACTTGATTAAAATTTTTTCTTGATAAATTAAAAACGCTTGATTAAAAAAATATTTGTTGTAAAATTATTTAACTTAAAATTAAAACTCTTGATTTAAAAAATATTTGTTGTAAATTTAATTAGTAACTTAAAATTAAAACCTGGTTAAAAAATAAATTAACTCTTGATTAAAAATGTATTAAGTTGGGTATAAATCTCTGAAGAAAAAATGTTTAGATAAAAAAGGTTCATACACTATCTAAATCATTATTTGTAAAAACTATAGGTACTAAAATCGTTCTATGGTATAATTTTCTCACTTCCCTAACAGTAGAAGAAATTTGTAGAAAATGTATGGGTATCCTAAACCCTACTTTAATATTCTAGTAAACTGTTACTTATTAAATATATGCTATAATCTTAAACGGTATACAAAAATTAGCTAAACATTAGAAGTGTGTATTAAGCAACATTTATTCAATTTACATTGGTTCTATTACTAAATGGTAAAGAAAACAAAATAAATAAAAAATAAACTTCGAAAACTTAATCAAAGTCCCAATTCATTTTGAAAACTAAAGTATAACACAATACACCTACAATTTTATACCTGAAGGATTCTCGGCCTAATGGTTTAAGCCAACAATCATTAGCCTATGAATTCTTTTGTAGGTTACGCGTTCAAATCTGAAAAAATTTTCCAAGTCCCCTTATTTGAAAAATATGTCACAATCTGAAAAAATTACAAGTCCCCTTATTTGTAAAATATCTTAATGTCTGAAAAAATTACAAGTCCACTTATTTGAAAAAAAAATGAAAAAAAATTCTTATCAGACCTTCGAACATCCGGTCAACTTCCTCTCTCAACATCCGGGCCGACCACGCCCCCTTCCCCGCTCGACCCAGGGAAAGCAGTTATACAGTTGCCCACGGCTGCCCACAATTAACATGGGCTGCCCCTGGGGTGAACTGCCGTTTCCTTACTACTAAGCAGAGTTTTTTTTTTATTTAGTTCTGTGAAGAGTGAAGCTTATAAAGATTTATCCTGAATTTTTTCAAACCCCTGGCACAATTAGTTAATTTTAATTTGTGTATCAAGACCATGATGCAGGTTTTTTTCTTCGAACTACAGTCTTAAATAACAGCAATTAAAAGTTTGGTTTTAGAATATTTAATTATAATGAATTTTATCTACACACCCAATTTATTTGATTATGTAAGTGATACCACTAGATTCAGACACCTTCTATCTTTTTATATCTTACACCTTTATTATCTTTCTAAAAAACACTAAAATATATCAGTTGGAAGCTATTTTAGTGCTATTTAGAATTTTAATCTCAACAAGTTCCCTCGTTTACCAACGACTTAAATGATGTAATTTTTTATATCTGTTAGTCTGCTGTTATGAAAATGATGCAGTAGAAAAACAAAACAACTATGTTTGAATATGGCTAAATAATAACAAGTGAACTAGCAAATAGAATAGCAATTAATGTTAAACGGCTACTTAATAAAAATACGGTATACAAAAAATTAGCTAAAAATTAAAGCTTTTGATTAACATTTTTTTCTTGATAATTAAAAGACTTGATTAAATTTTTTCTTGATAAATTAAAAACGCTTGATTAAAAAAATATTTGTTGTAAAATTATTAACTTAAATTAAAACTTGATTAAAAAATTTGTGTAAATTTAATAGTAACTTAAATTAAACCTGGTTAAAAAATAAATTAACTCTTGATTAAAAATGTATTAAGTTGGGTATAAATATCTGAAGAAAAAATGTTTAGATAAAAAAGGTTCATACACTATCTAAATCATTATTTGTAAAAACTATAGGTACTAAAATCGTTCTATGGTATAATTTTCTCACTTCCCTAACAGTAGAAGAAATTTGTAGAAAATGTATGGGTATCCTAAACCCTACTTTAATATTCTAGTAAACTGTTACTTATTAAATATATGCTATAATCTTAAACGGTATACAAAAATTAGCTAAACATTAGAAGTGTGTATTAAGCAACATTTATTCAATTTACATTGGTTCTATTACTAAATGGTAAAGAAAACTAAATAAATAAAATAATAAACTTCGAAAAATTAATCAAAGTCCCAATTCATTTTGAAAACTAAAGTATAACACAATACACCTACAATTTTATACCTGAAGGATTCTCGGCCTAATGGTTTAAGCCAACAATCATTAGCCTATGAATTCTTTTGTAGGTTACGCGTTCAAATCTGAAAAAAATTTCCATGTCCCCTTATTTGAAAAATATGTCACAATCTGAAAAAATTACAAGTCCCTTATTGTAAATATCTTATGTCTGAAAAATACAAGTCCACTATTTGAAAAAATGAAAAAAATTCTTATCAGACCTTCGAACATCCGGTCAACTTCCTCTCTCAACATCCGGGCCGACCACGCCCCCTATCCCCGCTCGACCCAGGGAAAGCAGTTATACAGTTGCCCACGGCTGCCCACAATTAACATGGGCTGCCCCTGGGGTGAACTGCCGTTTCCTTACTACTAAGCAGAGTTTTTTTTTATTTAGTTCTGTGAAGAGTGAAGCTTATAAAGATTTATCCTGAATTTTTTCAAACCCCTGGCACAATTAGTTAATTTTAATTTGTGTATCAAGACCATGATGCAGGTTTTTTTCTTCGAACTACAGTCTTAAATAACAGCAATTAAAAGTTTGGTTTTAGAATATTTAATTATAATGAATTTTATCTACACACCCAATTTATTTGATTATGTAAGTGATACCACTAGATTCAGACACCTTCTATCTTTTTATATCTTACACCTTTTATTATCTTTCTAAAAAACACTAAAATATATCAGTTGGAAGCTATTTTAGTGCTATTTAGAATTTTAATCTCAACAAGTTCCCTCGTTTACCAACGATTTGAATGATGTAATTTTTTATATCTGTTAGTCTGCTGTTATGAAAATGATGCAGTAGAAAAACAAAACAACTATGTTTGAATATGGCTAAATAAATAAACAAAGTGAACTAGCAAACAGAATAACAAAATCACGTCTACAACTGCACTTGCCTATGTTTTGATGATGTCATGAAGCACGATAAAGACAAGTATAAAATTTAGTATCACATCAAACTGAATATTTAAAATATCATTATAACAAAAAAAACATCTATCGCGCATCTAATAATTTTGCCAAGAACGAGTGTTAAGCATGTAACTTTAAAAAAAAAAAAAAAAAAAAAGTGCATCTAAATCTCAGGTACTGTAAACTAATTGTGTTGGGAGCCTGGCAGAAATTGAAAATCAATCTTCATAACCTACACTATTCACTGAAATGAAAGAAAAATCTGCACCTTTTATGAAACTTTCAGAAAAAAATTCTTAAACAAGGAGCTGCCCAGCAAAATTTTGCAAGTGTAACACACTCGCCAAAATTTTCGATTTTCAAGAATTTTTTTCAAAAAGTTTCGTAATTGATACAGGTTTATTATTTAATACAATGTACAGTATAGCTTTTTAAGAGACATCCTAAAAATGTTTAAGTCTCTGACATAATTAGTTTATTTGTATTTATGTACTAAATTCACATGATGTTTTCAGACTACAGTCTAAAGATCTTGCGAGAAAACTAAAGTGCGTATAATAATTTAGCCAGGCACTGTACACTGCAGAAAGAATGCTTTTCACAGTCCCTTTACTAGAAATTTCCAAGTGCTCACATATAAACGTGAATTGAGAGAAAGGGTGCGTTAAATAGAAAAATATGAAGCTTTGTGCTGAAGATATAATCATTACAGAGCACTAAATGGAGGAAATTTTAACATTGAATTTTGTATTTAACAGTTAAAAATTAATGAGAGTCAAATTAATATATATTTTAAACAAGAAAGGTAAATCAAGCCAAAAGCAAATACTTTCCAACTTTAAAAATTTTCCGCGCTAAATTTTTATTGCTGTCAAATTTGGCTAGTTTTTGCTAGTATTCTAAGATGTTGTCTTCTACCAATATTACAACCAAAGTATACAAACTTTCCTAGCTCAAACATAAATGATTTGCAATTACTTTTAATTTTCAAACATATCATCTTGAGCTTGCTACTTGACTGGCATTGTTAAAAAAATTAGCAGTGATATTGTGATATTAGGAAATATAGCTGTTAAATTATTTAAAAACATAAATTCTAGAATTTTTACCACATCATATTCAAAACCTTTTAAAAAGTCACTTAATATTATTTCCTCGCACGAATCATCAGCATACCATCTTAGAAAGACTCTCACGGAGGGCAACCACTCCCCGTGTTGTCCTTCTGACGTGGATTTATAAGTAGACTCTGGGCCAAGCAAACAAATCCGAAATACATGTTACAAACAAACAACCAATCAAGCAATTGCAGAAAGTTTATCCTTTAAACCATTACAGTTAATGATAAACTGACTTTTATCTTGAACATCACTGAGTTCTAACAAAAAAACTAAACGCTTCCGTGATTAATAAACTTTTTTTTTTTTTTTTACTGACGTTCGAGCTTGATCGAAAAAGTAAACCTAAGCATTAACATCGAAAGATGTTTTGAGAGTCAATTTGAACCGCCTTGTCTTCGTTTTCATCGTCAAATGCGAGTCTTTTCAAATATTTCATTTGAAAAAAAAGGTGCTGACACCTACAGACTTACAATTGCGTTAAAGTTTAGGAAAACTTTTTGCAGCAGTTCAGGAACGCCTCGAGGTGCCTTTGAGTATCTGGTGGCATCTGTGTGCGCCGTACGCACCACATACAGGTGTGGCTGAACTATTAAAAGGCTCTGTCCTACTAAGTGTCACACGCAGTTTTTATTGAAAGATTTAAAGGCAAATTCGAGAGAATCAAAAAAGATGCCTCTGACTTCTCAAGGTTATTTGATAACGACAAAAAGGATTGCAGACTGCAGAATTTTTTTAAATTTTTTAATAAAGAGAAGGAAGCGGTTTATAAATTAAGAAAAGGGTATAATTTCTCAGTAAATTTGATTCATGTGGTATGCGATAGCACTAAAGCTAATTACCGTGAATGGAAACTTGCGTAGATAGTTTAGAGCATTGTTGGGTTAAATTTATTGATAGTTTAAGCAACTGATTGATGTTGTTGTTGAGGGATTAAGGTCAATTATCTACACGAGGGATCTAGGCCTGCGGGTGGGGTGCGATTCGTGAGGGGTGTCCTAACCCGTACTTACGCTAAGTTTCGGAGAAAACCACTTAAAACTCCGAACGGTTAAGTCGGCGGACGTGACCTGGGGGTCTATTCTGCCACGTTCGTTTAAGCGAACGTTCGGATTTGTGACGTATTTCGAAACGTATGCTAATGTAAACATTCAGTAGGAAGTATCTGCACCTAAAGCTCCACCGTTCCTTGCAGAATACCAACATACGTTATCAGGATGCGAAAAACGTCATTTTGATGTCACATATCCGAACGTTCGCTTATACGAACGTGGCAGAATAGAGCCCCTTGTCTCCAATCAGGCACTTTCCGACTTCCAGTCAGTATCGTAGCTACAGTGGGTGACACCCGGGGCGGATATAAGTGGTGTCACCCCCATACGAACATTTTTTACCCCATACAAACGATATTTTTGGAATTTTTGCTGTACAAGCCATCGGGTGTCACCCCTTTGAGGGTGACACCCGGGGCGGACCGCCCCCCTCTTGCTACGCTACTGCTTCCAGTTCAGTGCGCAATGCACTATGCCACTGGTGGGGCAAGCAACTGATTGAAGAAGAGACTAAATCGTTTACTCCCAATAAGCGAGCCCGGCCAGGGCGGGATTCAGGGGAGGGCAACCGGGGCTGCAGCCCCGGGGCCTCCACAAGAGAGTGGCCCCCACAATAGACATTTTTACGTAAAATTTCCTAACAAATACCGAATGATGTGCAAAATAATTTTTGTTTTAATAAAATTCTGACAATGGAAGACCAGTTCTCTCACTTTTCCCACTGATTTTTCGTTCTGAACATTCCAGGGCGCGTTTCGATTTCTTGTCAAAATGGTTAATATTAATCTTTGATACGATAAATCATGCGTATATTTGCGAGAAACAATCACAAAGTAAATCATCGCACTATTACATACTCAAGAAATGACACACTCGTCGTCGAAAAAATTGTTAACTAGTTTGAGCAATAATTATGGGCCAACACTGCTTTATTGCCCCAGGGCCTCCACACCTCTAAATCCGGCACTGAGCACGGCACAAATAAAATACAATATCGAAAAAAATATCTTTGCCTGGAAAAAGCCCCTTAAACTGGTTCTGCTTATCTTTAAATGTATTCTTTTAATAAATACTAAAGGTAAAATTTTAGCTGGCTTCACTATAAATGTACCAAGTATTACTACTACAGTACCGTCTTATTTTTCCAAGAAACAATCCTACAGGCTTGACTAGTTTGGTGCTGCCATCTATTGCAACATCAGTAAAATAACATTGTCTGGGAGGTGGAAAAACCTTCTAGTACCTTCATTTAGTATAAAAGCGCAAGTTTTAAAATTATTATACGAAACTTTTTGTGTAAAACGGTTTTTCTTTTAAAAGTACTTAAAAATCTGCATACAGTATGACATATTTAGAACAAAAGGTTTTTTAAGAACATTTTCTCATATATTCCGATCATTCAAATAACATTTTACTGCAACCGTTATTATGTCATTGTTTGTTTATATGAATATGCCAACGCTACGCTAGGGCGATCTGCCAAGGATGGGGGGTGCCTTGGTAGGAGTACTTTCGAAGGTGTTCCAACACGTATTCATGTTGCATCTGCAGAAAACCGACCAAACCTCCAGACCCTTAGATAGACAGCCGCGCGATGGGACCCGAACCAAGGACCTTCACATCCAGAGTTGGGCAAAATACATAAAAAATGTATTTTCTATACAAAATACAAATTACATTTATTCAAACACAAAAAAATTACAAAATACAAAATGCATGTATTTTCAAAATACACACAAAATACAAATTACGTCTAAAACTTCAATTAAGAATAAGTAAAATTTTCTACAGAAACTTCTAGTTTATTTTATTCCAATGTATTTTAAGATGAACAAACAAATATAACTATCTTTTTTTTTTTCATATACATGCATTTTTCCTGGAATAAATTGCATCTTAAAAGGCATGAAAGCAAAACTGTAACAAGTATTTATTGAATGTTATTTTTTAATGATAATGAATGGAATTGAAGTATAAAATTAAATATATTTCTAAACGAAGATGAGTTAAATTATATTTCTACTTTAAGATGTATTCATAGCCTCACCATGGAACAGTCGTTATGTCACTGAAAATGGTAGACGGCCGAAGTGTGAGAGTTTCGGGTTCTGGTCCCATCGCACAGCTGCCGATCTAACGGTCTGGAATTTTGGTAGGTTTTCTCCAGATGTAAAGTGAATACGCGTTAGAATCCCTTAGAAAATCCTCCTATCTAGGCACCTCCCATCCTTGGCAGATTGCCCTAGTGTAGCGTTCCCATAATCACACAAACACAAGATGCATTCATATATTACTACTAAAGAAACGTGTGTGTATTAATTTACTTAACAGCATGCAATTTAATAAAGAAATTATCAAAAGAACTTTTAAAAGAGGGTATAATTATTCTAAGCACTATAGTTTAGAAAAAGAATGATTTGCTTTCAAAAAAACTAGTTTTTCGAACTGGATGTCGCTTCTAGTAAATTTCTTTTTGGAACATTTATAATATCTGCTAAGGAAAAGGAGCACTAGTCGGCAAACTTGTGTTAAATTTCATGAAAAGTTCTTTTATTGTCGGATATGAATTTAGAACTTTCAAATCTGTTAATTTTGAAAGTTCTAAACTGCAGCAACTGCAGAAACTGTTGAAAGAAACTACAGCAGTTCAAGTTCAACCGCATTTCGAGAATTTGTGATATATGGTTTGGAGTTATTAAATTCAAAACAATCATCATCATTATTCGCAGAAGTTTTATCGTTAACTTCTCTCGTATCACTCTGAAATTACTTCAATTTGATGACAACATTAAAAATTGAAAAGTTTACTGAAATGTTTTATTTATTTCATTCAAGCTAATAAAATAAAACCTTATGTTTAGAAGCTCTTTAAGCGAATTCAAACCCATATCTAATAATTTTTAAAACAGACATCAATGGGATGGGTGAGGTATAAAATTCTGAGAACTCGAATACGATCCGTCCATGATTGTAAATATCTGATGAGAAAAAGATGAGTAAATGATGAACAATTAAAATTAATAAAAGAAACTTATGGTTTATTAGATTTCCAAACAAGGCAAAATATCAATAATAATAAATAAATAAATAAATTTATACTGTAGTCTCTCATACCTTTTTAAAAATGTAGGATAAACATGCTTTGATGAAAAGAGAAGTAAGTAGGACTTGCCGAGCATTCAAATAATAAAGTTTTCCTCACTCGAAAAAAAAAAAAAAAAAAAAAAAAAAGACGGCGAAAAGCTTGTCTGTTAATATTTATCACTTATTGAATTCAGTTTAACATTTGAACAAAAGAACTCATCTTAATCAATTTTATGATAAAATTGAAGTTTTACCTTTAAGTGAGTGATGAACACCCTTCTGAAGGATGAACACGTTAGTCATGTAGGTTTGAAATTGCATTTGTTTTGTGAGTGTCTGAATTTATAATTAAAGATTTGAAACTCATTTCAACAGGAAGAAAACAAATACAAGCTTAACAAAGTAAAAATTACAGCACTGAACGGATATATCAACAGTCGTAAATATTAGCCATGATGTAGCTATTAGAACATAAATCTGTTATTTGTTCTTTTTGAAAGTTGGAAATATGCTATTTGCATCATACTGGAATACTTAAGGAATATTTACTATCTACGCAGTAGCAAAATGCAGACGTTTACTATTCGATGAGGAGTTTAGTTAAGCATCGTTATTCAAGTAATCTGTAATTGGGTCATTCCATGGTGACTGACGTTACAATTTTACTACATTTGTAACCTTTGAAATTCACCAGTGGCTTGAAATATATATATTTATTTATTTAAAATTGATCAAGAGTATCATAAATAAGTACTATACTGTTATAAATTCTCAATATAAAATTTTTTTTCTTTTTTTAAATAAAGGGAAATCAAAAAACGTGACTGATGTTACACAGGTGTAACATCAGTCACGCTAAAGAATTGCTAAAAGAATATTTTCTGCCTAAAATTTTTTTATGCAGTGTAGACCATGATTTTTAAGCATTTTATGATTTAAGTCAAAACGACATTGAAGAGCTTTTGTTATAAAAATAATGTAGTTCTGTTGGGGGTCAGATCATGTGTTAAAGCATTTTGCATGGACATCAAACCTTCGTGGTCACTCCTCATAATGAATCGGTTTTGTACGAGATTTCATTGACTAACTAATTACGTTATAATTTTGTATATATGATTTTACTCAATGGTGTACATAACAATTTTGCACCTTAAACAAATGAAATTGTGCATGTTTAGCAAAAATCATTATACAGCGTCAATAGCAATCATGTCTCTGATACTATACACAGTTCGTTGTTATAGGAAAAGGTTATTTACATTTGTTAGAAAGTTACACAAAAAATATAATAATGATGAGCAGTATTCTGTAAATCTGTGATATACGTAACCTGTAGTGTTGATTTTTATTATTTGTAAATTATTTTAGATTTAACAGGAAAATAAGAGGGGTTTTTTTTTAATCGAAAGTCCGGGGATCTTTTTAAATTCCTATTCATATTGTAGTTACAATAAGTTAATAAGTTCCCATTTATGAGATTCATCGGTTTTTAATTGGAAACCTTTTAATTGCCTTAACTATTTTCTTAAGTTAGTTTCTTGTTACAATACTTCTTTTTATAAAATTTTAAATATAGTAAAAAATTGTACGTTATATTAAAAGAAGCAGGAAATTATATATGATCACTTTATAACATTCGAAGCACGTTTTATTTCTTGTCTTTAATTTTTTCACTCTAATGCTTGGTTTTGTTCTTCAGTGAGTCGTCAGTTGAAAAGTTCCGGTTCGTTAAAACTTGTTGCTGTAAGTCGAACAATAGACAGTTTTTCTCGAAAAAATCTAGAGCTACAAATGAAAACGAAGAAGATACTTCTGCGCCAGTTCCTGTTTCTTCTGAGGAAAATGTAAACATGACCAAACAGCACACTCCCAATTCAATATCCAGAACACCTACTGTATTTGCATCCGACATAGGCCACTATGTCGGCCAATCCGAAATAGAAGACAGAACAAAAGCCAATCTTTTAGAGAATCACTGCCCCCCCCCTACACATTACTTTTTTCCATTTTACACAGTAAATAAAAAGGGAAAACTAACAAAGAAATATGCTCAACTATCCCATTTGGATAAATTCCATTGGCGCTCGTACTGTCCCATAAGAACCAGGGGCTTTATTGCAAATTTTGTGTGCTTTTTGGCACAGATACCCAAAGAAACAACCAGTCGTTAGGAAGACTTGTGAAAGAGCCGAACCTTTAAACGAACCTTTTGACCCAAGTAGACTTCAGTAAGCTAATAGCAAATATACATAAAGCTCTATTAACAGAGAACATGAATAATTTTGACAAATTTGTTTTTGATCAAAATCATAAGGTGTCTTTTTTGAGTGGTTTAAAAAAAAAAAAAACTGGGCCCCGTTTAACCGAGAGGTCAAACAGAAATTCAAAAGAAAATCCCAGTCGTTTAGACGTAAATGATTGAAGATGGTAAATCGAAAATCCAAGTTTTTGCTTAAGCCATGTTGATAAAAATTACTTCGTTTTTACAGTCAACAATTAAATCAAAAATTTTTAAGAAATACAACTTGAATGAATGAATTGAAGGATTTTTTTAAAATGAGCCTCCTCACATTTTTTCTTAGGGCGTCACGTTATTTTAAAATTAAAATTTATATCTTTAATAATTCTTATACTGAATGACTGAAATTCTATGACCAAGAATGTTTTAAGGGATAGGTCAAAGCTGGGCCCGGATCCAGGCCCTTGGTCTTAAGGGAAGCCTAGTCTCATTCTCCACTCAACCTGAATAAGTGATGATCCGAATAATTTTAATCGTCAAATGTTATTTCCAGACACATTCTCAGAAAATTATCTGAAATGAAAAGACGAAATTTTGATTAAAAATTAATTTTATTATGGATTGTGCTTTTGTTGAATACGTATCTGCAATGAATTCAATAAAAAGCTCGCAGTTGGGGCCAAAGCCGAAGCTAGGGATTGGCAAGGTTTCCCCCCCCCCGGGATGCAAGCGGAAAAAAGGGGCGCTAGAACACGAGAAGTTTCTAGCTAAATATACCCCCCAGAAAAGGGACGGTATATTTAGTTACAACTGCATACGTAGGTTCAGGTGAGGGTTTGATGTTATGTACGGATTTTGTTCACTGGGCGCGTTGGCGTAACCCGGCTCGTTTGGACTTCGAACATTATTAAGTACTTTAGTCTTTGTCGATAATGTTGAGGCCGCGTAATTAATTAAATCAATTAATTGACATAATTAATGTTAAATCAATAAGTAATTAGCGAGATATAAAGCAATACGTTAATTAATTAGATTGATTACTATTAATTAATTACTAATACAGTAATATTTAACTGGGAGGGAAACCCCACCACAAGAATAAAAGGAGTTACATGAAAAAATGTAAGAATTCTTATTTTATTTCCATAAAATGGACATTTAAAATAACTTAGAAAATTTTTAAGGACTTTAGTGTTTGTGAATAATGTTCACGCCACATTATTAATTAGGATAATTAATGTTAAAGCAATAAGTAATTAGACAGATTAATTGATTATTAATTGATTTATTTAAGTTTGTTAAAAATCCATAAAACACCCTGAATATACATAATGTTATTAAATGGACTTGCAAAAGAGATGAATACTTAATAGTAAAAATTTAATAATTTCTATCAAGAAACATTGTAGTAAATTAACTAAATATATTATTATGTTTTGTTGATCTCCAGTAGTCATTCAATAAAAACAAATTTAATGATTTAATTACAATGTATAATTAATATTTTTTTAACTAATCACCTATTTTTGTAACTTGAATGAACATGAAGATATCACGTTTGAAAACTAAATGGTGACACATATTTAGTAACACTGGACACAGAAGAGGAATCTCAGTCACTGTTGTGTCTCCTCATTGTTGACTGCTAGATGCTGGACCGCAGCGGGGCATTTACTCTTATTGTGAGTAGCAACACCGGACTCAGAAGAGGAATTTTAGTGACTGAGTCTCCTCAGTGTTTGCTGCAAGATGCTCTGCCAGAGCGGGGCATTTACTCTCATTGTAAGCAACAATATCGGCCTTCTTTGGTAAAAAGTGGCATGTAACATTGAGGGGAGGGGGAAAATGGTTTCTTTTGCAGAAAATATTTCCAAAAAGGTTGAATTCTTTTTTTGGGGGGGGGAGCAGTTACCCCTCTGTCTTCCCTTTTAATCCGTCCTTGGCGTTGAATGATGGGAAATAGAACGGTTATGGAACTTGATTGTGAATTCGAGACTTTTTACCTACAAAAAGAAACGAAAAAAATCACCTGTGAATTTGATATATTTATTTTAGACTTACGGGTGAGGGGAGGGGGGGGGGGGACTTTTATGTGTAAAACTACGCATCGAAACCAATGGACCAACCAGACAAATCGGCGCGGCATAATGATTTTAAGCAGTGCAGGGCATCACTTGATCTGACATCATACTATGACGTCACCTTAGCGACTCTTTCTTCAGCTACTTGCGATTTATGTGCAAAAGTTTCTGGCAACACTGATCGGAGGTGACGCTCTGGGTCGGCTAACGAACGATACGTACCGTTCACCTCACCATGGCACAACGTTTATATCACTGGAAATGGTATACGGGCGAAGTGTGACAGTCCCGGGTTCGGGTCCCATCGCGCGTCCGTCAACCGTTAACCGTTCAGAGTTTTCCGTGGTTTTCTCCGGAAGTTAGCGTAAATACGGATTAGGACCCCTTCGAAAAACCCCCACGGAGGGCTCCCCTCCCCTCCCTGAAATTTTGATTTCTGTCACTATAATGATAGTCTTTTTGTGAAAAATTTTGCCTTTTTTACGGTTTGGACTCTCCCCCCCCCCCCTCTTCCAAAATGCTTGCCGTGACTGAATACGTGCCTGCTCGTGATAACTGAATACATATTGCGTATATGAACTTGCGTATATGCATTCGAAGCACACATCTGTGCAACCCGCTTGCGCTATAGTGACTAGCTGCTGCTGTTGTGAACATGTATATCGGATTTGTGTGCTTGGGTCGAAGTCCACTTGTAAATCCTCGTCCGAATGACAAAACAAGGGAGTTACCCTCTGTGGGGTCTTTGTAAGGGGTCCTAACCCGTATTTACCCTACGTTTCGGAGAAAACCACGAAAAACACCGAACGGTTAGGTCGACGGATGTGCGATGGAACCCGAACCCGGGACCTTCACACTTCGGCCGTCTACCATTTTCAGTGATATAACCACTGTGCCATGGTGAGGCTTTGTGCAAGATAAATTGTTTATTTATTTTAATGCATAAATTTTGAAAACATTTCATATCAGTGCTTAGTTATAAAAGTATTTTTTTTATATTTTGCTTATTATACAGTCTGATCATCAACGTTTTAAATTTCAAAATCTCGAATCATAAGTGTAGTCAGTGGCCAATATCCTGAATCAAGAACACTAAACATAAATAGAAATTTTTTATTCAATACTTTTCGAAGTTGAAATATGTAAGAAAGTAATTAAAAATTAGCGCAGATCTGATCGCTCTGTAATCAGTTCTTTATAAAAGTTTTACATTTAAAAAGAGAGGAATGCTTAAAAGTTTGAGCTTTCCACTTTTAAAAAGTTGAAAATTTGATTCTTTTTTTTTATTCATTATTTTTTCAAAAAGATTTGACGAAAATTAAGCATATTGTTAAATGTAGTAAAAATATTTTATGATGTAAATTTATTTCGAATGTTCAATAGCAATGATGCATACAGTCTTCTATTTTAAAACAAGATGGTAATTTTGACATTTTAATTTGAAAGGGCAGGCCCATGGTCGGGTTTTTTATTCGGGGAGGCTCAAATATTCAAATACCATAACTTAAACATAGGTATCATGGGGTCCTATGAAAGGTGCAAGAAAGAGCCCCCCCCACCCTCCGACACAGGCGCGGCATAGTGATCATTTTTAAATGCACTGGAAATTTTTGTATTTTAGTACTGAAGTGTCTGAAATACTGAAATCAGCCTTCTCTAGAATAAGGGTCTTCCCTAGAATATAAGCCTTCCCTAGAATACTGGGTGGATTGTGGTAATGGGGCCCCTTGGGTGCCCATCTCTTGTAGAGGACGCGGGGCTGCAGAGCCTGTTTCCCTAAATCCGCCCCAGTATATAAACATACATATTTGAACTTTCGGGGGGGGTGTACATCCTCAAGCCTCCCCTTCCCTGGCTACGTGCTTGTCGAGGGGGAATTACAACAAGTGCTGCTGAAAAGTAAAATTATTATGCTCCTAGCTTGTGCTAACAAATTTCAGTTTATAGATGAGTCAAAAGTAAAATGTGATTAATTCACTGAAGTAAATTATTTTGTTTCTAGGTGTTTGCTTGGAATAAATCCTAACAGAGGATGCAAGAAGAATCCTGATGTGAAAAAACGTGAGGCCGTTAATATGAAAATTCTCAATTGACTTAATAAAATGTCGGCATATGAGCTAATTGACCACTAATTATATATTAAGAAATACCCATGAATACTGGAGAACAAATCTATAAAATTATAAACAATAAACTTTGTAAATATTCCGTTGTTTGTACTTTGTAAATACTTTATAAATACTGTATTTTTTTTCTTAAAATAAATCTAATTTTCACAATTTTTCTTGACGTATTTCTTTGATTATTAATGGATATTACAAAAATCTAAGCATAGATATATCATGCAAGAGTAATTTTAAACTCCTAAAAACTATTTCTGAAAAATAAGATGCATATATGTATATACATTAAAACCTTTACTAACGGTCACCTCCGAAGACTGATCATCTCTTAAAACAGACACTGTTAGAAGTTTACAGAATTGAATTGAGACTATTGAATTAACATTATTGTGAACCTCTAAAAAACGGTTGTCTCATAAAATGGTCATTATTTTATGGGACCAAACGTAGCTGTTTTTCAGAGGTTTCACTCTATATATGTAGTATTTACTTGAACGACGCAATCACTTACATTAATCAATAGTTAGAAGCAAGCATATATGCTATTTTAACTACAATGACGCGCTACAATCACCTAAAAAATAAACCTTACAGTAAATACTTCCACTAACTTCATTTATTACAAATACCCCAACTATTTATTTAGGGACAATTGACATGACGAACTGATGCGCTTCCCTCCCCATGAACATAGAAATTGATGGATACTTGATGGATAATATCAAGAAATAATTTTGAAAGCATTAAAAAATAAACTTTAAATTTTATGCTTGGAACATCTACACTCCAACCCCTGATCCATTGATTTGTGTATAAATTTTCGTGCTTTGAAATGCGTTGATTCATTTGAAATTAGCTTCTTTGATTACTGTTTTACTTGATTGATAGCAATCGTTCTTATAAATCTTTCTTTTTTCAACACTAATATTTTATTTTGTACAGTTACTTAATTTTAAAGTATTCCCTTGGATGGAATTGATTGAAAATAATTAATGTCACCTATGATTTCAAAGCATACTCAAGAATTTATTTTCATTAACATTTCGTAGCAGAATTTTTTTACCACTTAACTGGGCCAAGGTCGTCGAAAGAAGCTAGTATATGATAAAATTACTGAATTTTTTAAGTAATTGTAAGTAAGTAAATTTTTTAAGTAATTTTAAGTAAGGTATTGAATTATTAAAAACAAAAGAAAGTTGTTATAAATACAAAATATATTTCATAAATAAACTATTTTTTTCTGTAAATTCCTTAAATGAAGCTGTAAAAAAATTGTTAAAGTCTGCTACATTGACAGAAATATACCGTCGACAAAACACGGGGAATCTGGAAAAATTACAGATTTTTGTAAATTAGATGGAGTATCTAAAAAAAAAATACAGCAGAAATCAGTAAAACGCATAGAAGAATTCTGTAAAAGAAACAGAGACTCTGTAAAAAATTACGGAAGACTTCTGTAAAACACACAAAATATTTCTGTAAAATTGATGAAGAATCTGTAAAAAATTACAGAGGACTTCTGTAAAACACACAGAGGATTTCTGTAAGATTGATGGAGAATCTGTAAAAAATTACGGAAGACTTCTGTAAAACATACAGAACATTTGTGTAAAATAAACAGAGAATCTGTAAAAATTTACGGAAAACTTCTGTAAAACATACAGAAGATTTCTGTAAAATAAACGGAGAATCTGTAAAAAACTACAGAAGACTTCTGTAAAACACACAGAAGTTTTATGTAAAATAAACAGAGAATCTGTAAAAATTATGGAAGACTACTGTAAAACACACAGAAAATTTCTGTAAAATAAACGGAGAATCTGAATCGGAGAAAAAATTACAGAACATTTCTGTTAAATATACGGAAATAAACTGGCGTCCTGGCTGACAGTTTTTTTCTGCAAATTTGACAGACTTTTTTTTGCAGTGTAGTTCAAAATTCATATTCTACGCGTCAAACATTTAAATTTTGCTTTTTGTTGCATCAAAATCGGTCAACTAGAAAGGGAGATACGGAGGTTTCGGTTTCCCTATTCATTAGTGTGGGGTTTCTAGAAATCTCGAAAAATATTGGTCGTAGGCCTTCGGTAACTTCACTTTTGGGGACTTATTTTTGACGTCAAGTTTGGCGATACTTCGCCAAAAGTAGCCAAGCTTGGCGACATTTTGGTCATTTGGCGCGATTTTCCCAATGGGGCTTGTAAAGATACTTTTTATGCATTATAGCCTAATATTTCTCTTCTATGACGTAATCAGAATTAGTGGAATCTTCAAGAAATACAATCTTCTGGAAGCATCTTGTAGCTTTTGCGTCATCTATAAATACAGTAGACACCGATTATAACGTACTCTCACGGGACCTAAAAAAGTAGTACGTTATAAGCAGTACCACCGGCAAGATTCAATATTACAAAAAAGAAAGTGGGCTCATAATTTTATTGTAATTTGTGTTTTAAACAGGTCTGATTTTTTAAAATTTAAATTAAACTGAGAAAATTCATTATAACTTACAATTTTTATTGAGATAAATAATCTGTCATTTTCTTTTGTTTTAAATGGGCAGATGTGACTTTAAAAATACCGTTTTTATACTATCAATAATAGATTTCTGTAGTCTCTGCATCATCAATGCGGCATTCAAAAAATCGTGATAATGTTTTCGCAGCATTTAATGTGTCGGGTATGCTTGGTATAGGCTCCTCTGTTTCTTCTTCACTATCATCAGAATCACTATAGAGAGTGCTTTTCAGGAGGCATTTACATTGATGAATGACAAATTAAAAGCATGGTCTTGTTCTTAGCCCTACCTAGCAGGCGAAAACGATAGAAGATCGCTCCCTTCAATCATACACAATTCATCTCGCTAGAGAATCCGAAAACTGACAACGAGTGTGTTTGAAGGTACTGAAATTTCCGAGAGCAAGGAAATAAAATTCTTAAGAAAAGCAAAATTTTATTTTTGGCTTTGGTATAACAAGTACGTTATAGCCGAAGTGCGTACTTTTGTTAAGTACGTTTTAACCGAAGTTAAATAACATTATAAATATAGGACTTCAATCGGAACCTAGCTTCTAGGTACGCTATAACCGATAGTACGTTATATCCCAGGTCCGTTATAACCGGTGCGCACTGTACAAGCATTCAGAGGCCTCAGTTCAGTGTGAATCGAGCTCTCTGAGTGAGTACGCTGCTCTGTGAATTGTTAGTGCTGTAGAAGCAGTGTTTTGGCTTGCTTTTCGAAGCTGATTTTTAAGTGCCTTGAGTAAATTCTTCATTGCTGTGTCTTAAGGGACGTGTACGATATCCCTTGATATTTCCACTGAATTTTGTCTGTGGAAGTGTTTTATTTTGTGTGAGAATGACAGCATTTGTGAAAGCTTTGGTACTGAGTGGACTGTTATAAACGAATTACTGGCCGTTAGTGCCTGTGAATTTTGTATATGTGATTGTTCTACGAAGTTCTGGAAGCAATAAAGTTTGTGTTCCATCCTCACAAGTGGGCTCTTTTCTAGAACTTTCTACACCAACTGGACTTTAGAACGACGAATCCAGGAAACAGGCAGAGTATTCTGCAACAATATATTTAAAGAAATTAAATGTGTTGCAAAGGTATGAAAATTTAATTTAATTTTTTTTAATCAAAAATGCGTATATTTTAAGAAATATACGCATTTCATTTCATGAAGTCCTTCTTTGAACTGTATATTTGAAAGTGTTGTGTACGATTTTATGTAACCATAATGTTAAATGAATTGGTGAAATTTTATAATTTAGGTTAACTATTGTTTTGATGATTTGAGTATGAATGGCAAAAATGTATCATGATATAACTTTTGGGAAAAAAAAAAACCTTTTTTATCATATAAGTTGCGAAACTGACGAAGTTTTGAGATAAAAGAAAAGATATTTCAAAGCAATGCAGAGATTTATTTATTTGCCAGGAGAGGACAGCTCGCGTCACTGAATTTGTCGCTTAGAGCTACATATACGTCCTTCCCGGAATTTCCCGCCACAATTTGGATAAAATGAATATTAATACCTGTTATAGAGTTGTGCCAGATATCAGTATCTGTATAAGCGGATATTCTAGTCAGCCCTGTTTCCGAGTAACTTTTTTTTTTATTACACTAACTCACAAATACTTGAATGTATACTAAAATTGAACTGACTTTTTTCCCTCGCTATTATTAAATGACTCATTTGATAATATAGATGAGTTTATCAATAACGATAAGCGTTTGCAATTTTGTAAGCAATGCATACACTCGAAAAATATTCCAATGGAGTTGCTTATCAATTAATGGAAAACTCAATTGGGCTCACTGACAAATGCAAAAGTATGTAAGCATTGTGACCGCCCGTTGTAATAATGCTCAATAGTATCTTTTAAATAAATAGTTTTAAGCATTCAATGTCTTTTGCTTTACTGCAACTAAGTGCATTCGAACCTGCTTTATTACACAACGCCAATTAATCTCAAATTTAAGTCAGTAACCAATTAACTTCACCATAAGCATCACGAAAATTATTGATTTTTATTTCCCATATACTCAATTAGTTTTCTTCAAATAAGATTGTATCTGAAAGTAGCTCTGATTTACGTTTCTATAAAACTCTGTTTTAAACGTAAGTTATGTCTCTTTCTCAGATTCTATACAAATTAGCAAAGAAAGACGGGAATCTTTAAAAGCTCAAGCAAAATTTCTGGTTTACTAGTGAATATTTTGAATGACTTTGGTGAGATTCTTTGAAATTTCATTTGGTAAACCGAGGTCATGGCTGGATTAAAGCGTCTTGCCCTGAAACTTCAATTTCACCTTCGGAGTAAAACACTTCTTCAAATTATGCATTTTGTGAACGATTCCCAAATTTACAAATTGAGTGACCCGGCAAGCAGGGAGCCGAATACCGAATCAAAGAAATAAGGTTCGATGTTTGTGTGGGTTAAAGCAGCGGTTCTCAACCTTTTTAACGTCGCGCTCCCTCAACAAAGGCTAACTTACGGTGGCGCCCCCCCTCTCACATTTTTCAGCATACATACAGTTTTTTAATCTTTAACAATGAACATGTAGTCGAATTTTCTACAAAATAATGTTATCAGTAAAGTTTGAATGAACATTTTAAGCGAAAATGGATCTATTTTTGAGTAAAAATGAGAATAAATAAGATGAATTATTTAAAAACATGCATCACTACTTGCTCATTGGTTTTTCTCTCGCCCCCCCCCCCCTGCAAACGTCCTGCGCCCACCTTGGGGGTCGCGCCCCACAGGTTGAGAAACGCTGGGTTAAAGCAAAGCTAAACGTGGACTAAACATAGACATCTAATGCAACAGACGGCGCATCCGGCAGCCTGGCGTGTGCACAAGATTACTATCATCACCTCAGTCAAATAGTCACGTGGTATATCCTTATTACTGTGCTGCATATCTGCGCTATACGATGCGCTGTCTACAGTATTAGATGCCCGTAAACAAAAACTACAGCTCTTAAGGAATATTCCCCCCCCATAAAAAGTGCCGAAAGAGCAATAACTGTCTCAAACTGGCTGCATCAGTCTAATAGTCACGTGGTGCATCCTTGTTACTGCGTTACATATGTATTGGCCATAGGATACGCTGTCTACTTTATTAGATGTCTATGGGAGCAGGCACGTGCCAACAGGAGGGGCAGGGGGGTTTATCGCCCCCTCGGTAAATGAGTAGAAGGGGCGAACTATATAATTCGCCCCCTCTGTATTTTAGCCCCCTCAAGAGTTTTCTTCAGGATGGGGGGAAGCAATTTTTCCAGCCCTTCCCCTCAAGAAAACGGTTATTTAAACAAACTAATGAGGCATAAACGAAAATTTTACTAGCTCAAACGGAAGGGGGGGGGCGAAATAGCTGCCACCACCATTCCCTTCCGCACGAAGAAAACTTATTTTAAGCAAACTATTGAGATACAAAAAAAAAAAATCGGTAAATTAATTAGTTTACATGAAACTGGTACAGGAAATTTGGCTTACACTCGAATACTTTTTTGAGAGGGTGTACAGACGAGGTTAAAAAAGATTGAAGCCGATTATTTATAAAAATTGGCGGGTGTGTGGGGGGGGGCAAAATAACTGCCCCGTCCAGTGGCGGTTCCAGGGGGGGTCACGGGGGTCATGACCCCCCCCAAAATGGTCTTCGACTAAGGGGCCTAGATGAACCATCCCCCCTTAAAAAAAAGAGGGCCCAAGTCGAGCTCGGACAAGGACCCAAAATAAGGGCCTAGATTAACCATCTCCCGCCCCCCCCCAAAAAAAAGAGGGCCCAAGTCGAGCTTGGAAAAGGGACCAAAATTCAGAAAGGCCTTGATCATGTGCATACATACCACATTGTGCTGCTGAAAGAGAATTTCTCTTTAGAAGACCATTGGTCTTACTAGTTTATTTTATAATAATACTAAAGTATGCACACAATATTCTACGTGCTCAGACGTTCCTCCTTGGCAGAAAAATATGCAGCCGTTTTGTAAATATGTGCGCTAATCCATATCCATGGAGAGCAAGGGAAGGGGAGTCACAACGAGCCTGATTAAGGTAAAGATGGAAGGGGTAGTTGCCCCAAACCCATAATAAAAGAAAACTCAAAATCAAAAAATGATTTATAGAAAAATGTGTGAATTGTGTGTGCGTAATTTATTACTTTCGTATTCGAACCCCCCCCCCCTTTCAAAAAGCCTTCCTTGTCTTGAAAAGCAGTCTAAGGAGCACCTATGTTTGTAAATAATTAATTTATGGAATCCAAATGCACCGTAACTGCTACAAGATCATCAAAATTATAGAGAAGGAAAGGGGGAGGGGGGTCACGAGGGAAGGGATCATACCTAAACAGGGCCGGATTACCCATTGAGTATGCTTCCACGTATGGGCTATGGGCTCCTAGGCGGCCTGCGTCAGAGCCTTATTATCGCTTGGGCAAATCGGGACTTTGCCCAGGGCCCCCGGCTCGAAAGGGCCCCCAATTTCAAATATTGTTCTGAAATACATATTTTATATCAAAATTTTATGAAAAATAAAACAAATTTCAAAGATGGGGGCCCCCAAATTCATCAATGCCCGGGGCCCCATTGGTCATAATCAGGCTCTGGCCTGCGTTACAATTTAGAAGAATAAAATTATAATCAAACGTCATTAAAGCTATTTTAGTGTTAATACTTTTACAGCATTTGTAACTCCGAGAAAATAATTATGATTAATTAGCTACTTTGTACACAATAAAAAATTTCCAGCATTGTTAGCCACTACACTTCTTAATTGAAATTTCAATGAATATGTGCTAGAAAGTTTGAAGCTGACTAATTAGCTTGAAGTTTTATTTGCACATTTCAGTGATGTCCTGCATTAGACAGATCATTGTGATATATTTTGAAATTCAATAAAGTAATGAGAATTTTTAGCACTACGTCTACTCGAAACTCGAAAGGGCTATGGTAATCATAAGAAGGCTTTTAAATAAAAAAAACCTTCGTAACCCTGTCATCACACTCAATGATTATAAGCTTTTAATTATGAAATTTTTTCCATAGAAGAAATTGTTTTTCCCTTTGAAAATATCTGGAAGCAAGCAGCTCTGTAAAATTTAAATATGGGATGATACACTACACATTAGCGGCAAAAACCCCGTGTTCTGTAAAACATTTTTCTCTCCGAAAACTTATGCTTCCTTTCAATGTCCAAAAAAATTCTAAGGGAAATCGCATTTTCAACTAAGCGCTAAGCAGGTGTTTTCCATTGACGAAACACCAATCCATTAATTAGTAGTGGCATATCTTTTTAAGTTTAAAGTTCGGTATAGTGAGGGGGTCAAGAACCATTATAAATTCTTAGTGATGCCTGTTCCTGGCATGAAAGCTATTAGTTTACCAGGGAGTTGCCGACACCCCCAAAAGCCATTTTTCAGTTCCATTATATGTTTCACAAATGAACAGCATGTGGATTTGTTTTGGAAAAGCAAACACTTCTTGCATCTGCTTTCTGGTGTAGAATTCTCGTTGGGACTCCAGAGGTAGCAGACATAAACTATTGTTCCATTTTAAACCCAGACAAAGTAAAAGGTTTAGTTTCGGCATTTCGGATACAAGGAACTAAACTTGAAACACATGCGAAGATTGATTGGAAATATGAGTAGTCGCCGGAATTTTCTTATGTGTCGGAGGAGACAAAGCACAAACGGGACAAACAAGTCTGCATCTGCAAGACTCGAAAGTTGTAAGAAAACGCCAATCCGATGATTTAAAGCGAGCAGCTCCATCCGCAGAGGACAAGGAGAAAAGCGAAAAGGGGAAAAAACAATATAGCCCCCCCTGCCCTGAAGATCCGAAGAACTCCACACAGGTCTGTGGAGTGGAATATCCGGATGAGCAAATATTTTAAAAACCAGAAACATAGTGGACGATACTATAGAAGTGAAATAACTGATCGCTTACCTAACGAGATTACACAGGAAAGACTAAATGGAGAAAGATACGGTAAATACATATTTATATATATTATATTTTTATTTATTAAACAGATAATTTCCTGCTTTCATTAATTTTTTTAAAATAAAAAATGTATATTTTATATTATAGTAATTTTTCAATGGCACAGAAAAACAAATGTTTTTAAAGTATTAATACGAGTCTGCTCCATATCCAAGACAATAGTTTATTATTAACTTAATTAAAAATAAAAATAATTTGATGAATATTTTAATTACATGAAGATAAATTATATTATGTGTAACTTTAGAGTTTTAATTTTTTGAATAACTTTAAGATTTTTGAAAAGTAATTTTAAAGTAGGAGTTTCTAATTTTAAATTAAGAATTTTAAAATGACTGTAAAATAACGTTAATTGTCACTATCATTTGTGAGCTTGGATATGAAATAACGTTTAAAAGTCTAATATGTAAATCAATTAAATTAAATGGATTTTATCTGATAATATTTGATCAACAAATATCATTTGTCCTAAATGTATTGCAAAACATTCTCAATGGAATTAAAATGTTAACGCGTACTTGGAGCTTAATTACTTATTTTTCAATATTTATCTTTCTTCTGAAACGATTTTTTTTCTCTGTGATGCGTGTTTATAAAAAAAAAAAAATAATAATAATAATTCCTCATAAAGATTCTTAAGAAATATTCATGTTAAATATTTCTATATAGTTTAACCCTTTATAAGGCAGTGGTAAAATACTTACTACCTACGGTCTATTAAATACAGAAATCAATTGTCATTAGTGAATTTTCTGATTTTTGTTCAGTTATATTGGCTGTATATTTTTTCCATACATCTAGATTCTAAATAATATTTGGCTTATGAACTTTTCTTTCATTCGCAATTTTAAAGAAAGCTCGAATAATTACTCGAAAATTGAGCATAAGAATCATCGCTTTTAATTTTATATTTTTGCGCTTTATTCCGTGTACAAGCAGAAGGTAGTTTTCCGACTTTGATTTTGTGTATAATTAATGTATTCTCCTGCAAAATTTCTATGTTTGTTTAATACTTTTTTCTCTAAATTTCACGTAGGATATTACAGTAGAGGGAAAATATATGAATTAATTCTAAAAAATGGGCCAGAAAAACTCCAAGTAATTTCGACTCTCTGCACATACCCTCGCCTTATAAAGGGTTAATATTTGATATATCTTTGATACCAGTAATCAATTTTATTTATTTGTGGCTTTGTGCGTGTTGGTGTGGAAGGAGGGGAGATTAATATGCTTCATGATTTGGAATAATAACAATTACTGTTATAAATTTTATGAGAAAATTTTCCTCTGGAAAAATATTTTCAAAAGTTTCGTGCAGGATTAAAAGTACTGCCGACAATTTGAAAAAAAGTAATATAAAAAAATTCTGGATAAAATTAATAGAAAATAGGTTGTTTTGAGTGATTACGGAAAAATCTATTTTGAGAAAAATTCATTTAGTAACATGGTTGTCTAGTTGAAACTGGTGTCATTGTCTTCTTTTTAAAATGCTTATTTAAACAATTATCTAACTTTCCGATTTATGCTTATTCCCCTTGGGTGATTTAATTAACTTTTTGTAATATTACTTTTTTTATTATGGGGTGTCCAACGTTGCGGCCGATCTAACGGTCTAGAGTTTTGGGTGATTTTCTCCAGTTGTAACGTGATTATGCTCTAGAACGCCTTCAAAAGTCCACACCTAAAGCATAATCTCCTTTAGATATATAACTCTCGTGTAGCTTTGCCTTAATCACAATAACCTAATCTTGTAGCAATAACCATTATTGTAACAATAAACTCTAATTTTACTCTGAAAAGGTATTTGCAAAGACTTAGATACCAGGAGATCGGGATAGGCCAAACCGGGGAGAGAGTGGGTACTCAGAGACCGGCATAGGCCAAAGCTGGGCCCGGATCCAGGCCCTTGGTCTTAAGGGAAGCCTAGTCTCATTCTCCACTCAACCTGAATAAGTGATGATCCGAATAATTTTAATCGTCAAATGTTATTTTCAGACACATTCTCAGAAAATTATCTGAAATGAAAAGACGAAATTTCGATTAAAAATTAAGGGGATGGTGGACATTAAAAAGGTTTTTTTTTAATTTAATAAGATAGGATTGTGAAATTTTGTATTTGAATATATTAAACTAAAAGCATTATAAACAACTGAAAAAAAATTAAAATAAATTTTTAAAATATTAGTAATTAATTAAAAATTAATTAATTTTTTAGTTTCGAAAAAATGCTCCATGCGTTTTAATTTTAACTTTTTTTAAATAATTTTGTTTTATAATAGCATAAAAATATATTTTAAAAAAGTCTGCGAATAGGTTTTTGATTCGACCGAGTAGTTAATTTTTTAGAAATATTTTCATGGATATATACCAAACTTCCCGAAATTTTTCAGTTTTCGTAAATAAAAGTGAAATTTCATAATCGAAATTTTGACCATATTTAAAAAGGATATACAGATTTATTTTAATATATGAGTAGAATGTTTGTAGTAAATTTTGTGCAATTCCGACCAAAATTAAGTCGCATGGAGCATTTTGAAGGCAAGAAAATCACAAAAAACTTGATTTGGAGAAAATACAGTTTAAAGTGTCATTTTCCATTTACCTTTAATACCGTCTCTTCTGAATAATTTTATTTATGATTTTATCTTAACAAAAGATATTTTTAAAATAATTTCATTCGAATATTAGCTTATTTTGTAAAACGTTCAATAAAAATTGTGACGCGTTTGTTTGCATTTTTGTGGACATTTAACTGTCCCTTTTAATTTTTTCAAACCCTAATATCTTTTTAAAAAATTGCCGTAGACATACGCGGTTTTTTCTCCGTGGTTCAGCTTTAACTGTAGAATATTAGTATGTAAAAAAGAAAAAACACATTTTTCGGGGGCCAATTTTGATGATTTGGGTGTCCACCATCCCCTTAATTTTATTATGGATTGTGCTTTTGTTGAATACATGTATCTGCAATTAATTCAATAAAAATCTCCAGTTGGGGCCAGGGTCGAAGCTAGGGGCTGGCGAGATTTGCCCCCCGGAATGCAAGCGGAAAAAGGGGCGCACACTCAGCTAGAACACGAGAAGTTTAAATATAATTTTTCTGTTTTTGTTTTTCATTTTTTAACTTTGTAGGGGAGGATAGATAGAATCTTAGAAAAGTACAATGATTTAGGGTTGGGGGTGAATAGTTATTAAATTGTTCAAAGTGTACGGGGCCCAGTTTTAACGAATTTCATAGATGGGGCCCATAGTGGTCATAGATCGGGCCCTGCCTAGTTATCCGCCTCTTTGGGGCCTACATTTGCATAAGGGTCCAGGGCCTCAACAAGTCTTCAGACGACCCTCGTCATTCGGAGTGACCCCACCTAAACTGACAGTCTGGAACCGCCCCTGGCCCCGTCTCTGAAGAAAATGATTATTGTAGTTGAGCTATAGAAGTACAAACAAAAATTTTCCTGGTACCAAGGTTGACACCTCTTATTTTAAAAACATTTGTTGGTGGAGGGGGGGTGAGGGGCTGGTGAAATGACTACCCCCCCCTCCCGATGTCGGAAAAAATCGTTCGACCCCCCACTTCCCAAGACGTTGGCACGTCCCTGTATGGGAGTAAAGATATGAGATGGGCTCAGACCGAGCCCGAACCGGGCTCGGGCTCTTTAATTCACTGTGTTCGGGCTCGGGCTCATGAAAAATTTCTCCTTTATTGAACATTGATTTTAAAAGATGATTCATGGGAGAAATAAACTAATTATTATTTGATAAACTTGAATATAAAGAATTAGAAAGTGCATTAAAAGTTTGCTATTATATTTGTCTTATCGATACTTATCTTATCTTACCATCGATAGAATATCATCAAATTTGCACTAACAGCAAAATTGATGATATTCTATCGATGAAGTAATTGGCTCAAATTTATCTATTAGCTGAAATTTCGGTCGGGCTCGGGATCCGACTTGAATAATATCTCTCGAGCTCGGGCTTTTAAAAAGAGCCCGAACGCATCTCTAGTGGGCTATCTACTTAGCGTGGAAACAGGGCGATGTGTATCATAATTTTTCATCCTCGTAGCAGTGTATCTAATGCAAATATATTGCCGGCATTGTAATTTAAGTTGTGAAAGTGCATAAAATATTGTTATAAAATTTTTCCACGTGCAAATGTTCCAGCGATACCACCCAAAGACGTACCCAGAAAAAAATTCCGGGGGGGGGGGGGGTCCAAACGGTGAAAAAGGCAGAATTTTTCAGAAAAAGACGTCATCATTCTTATTTTGTTAACAAAAACTGAAATTTCGGGGGGGGGGTCCGGACCCCCTGCACCACCCCCCCTGGGTACGTCCTTACCGGTCTCTACAACTGTAGATAGTA
Source organism: Cheiracanthium punctorium (assembly GCA_038373885.1). Lineage (NCBI taxonomy): Eukaryota > Metazoa > Arthropoda > Arachnida > Araneae > Cheiracanthiidae > Cheiracanthium > Cheiracanthium punctorium. Next base: position 16,226 of record JAWZYV010012134.1, on the reverse strand, counting down.
AAATTTTCAGATTGATTTGACTATAATAATTTTGAACAATAACTAAGTGAATTTAATAGATCCAGTTTGTGTAAAGAATAATTAAGAACACTTGTGTTGTTTCAAAATCCATGATATTTCCATAACTTAGGATCTTTGATATGTATATTTTTTGTGATGTTTAATTATGTAGAATGTTTCTTTTAAAATAAACACAATCAAGATAAGCTTCTTTGATTTATTCTGAATAATTTATTTGATCATATTTTAATAACTTTTAACATGAGGTATTTTGATTTTAACTCAATGTACTCTCAATCAACAAATTTAAAGAATACCAAAGATTTGAAATATTTCTTCATTGGACAATTTCTAAATTAATTTGTTTGCTTGATTTGATTTTATACAAAATTTTCCTTTGCTAGCCACTTGATACTTTAATCATGGCTACTCTCCACGCTAATTTAATTTAATTTATACTTTCGTTAAACGGAAAAGGCTTTTAAGGAGTTGACTTCTTCAGGACATCACGATTTTCGATTAAGCTACCGCCTCCTCTGAGATATATTTATGGCCACATTGCTGAACGCAGGTGACATTCAATAGCTATAAGTTTGGAAATATTAATGAAAAAGTTCAAATTCCCTCAATAAAAAAAAAAATCATCAAAGCATTTTTTCGGTCAAATTTTCATTTCCATTATGTTTTCTCAACATTTTTGGCAGTTTGATATTTTCATTTTAAAGACGGGCCTCACCAGTGGCTGCGAGGTTCTGCTTTTGAAACTGGAAGGCGAGAGGTGCGAGGCTCATACCCGGTAGCGCCGGTCGACCTAACCGTTCCGGGTTTTCCGTGGTTTTCTCCGAAATCTCGCGTAAATACGGTCTGGGATCCCTTAGAAAATCCCCCACCGAGGGCATTACCCCTATAGGCCGAGAACCCTAGTGCAGTCAATCGGCCTCAATCCACAAACGCAAACAAACATTTTAAAGAAGCGTAAATGTTATGCCTAGTTTGACTCATTCTATCATTGTTGGAACGAGTGATTAAAAAAGTGCTTGGAGAAAGGATGGCATGCTAATAAATTAATACTAAAATAATTTTAATGGCAGACTAATAAACGGTTTTCCTTGCACTAAATTAATATTAAAAACTGACTCTTGCAAGCTAGTCGATATAACAACATAAATTAAAAACAAGATTTTTCCTTCATTTTTATCTGTTGACGAAAACGTCAGACATCAACAACAATACCTATGAGCTATCAAGTTGATCCACCTGACGTGTCGGTAAAATTGCGTGCAAACAGAAAAATCCGTGTGCCACCGTTGCGCTAACTCTTGTTTTTCCGAACATCAATAAAAGTGCTTCGAATGCTATACGAACTTTTTTCGCCTTCACTTTCCACTATTTTTATTAACTTGTGAATGAAATAGTATGCGGTCGCCTACGCTTGAGTTTCAATCGAGGGGCGCCAAATTTCACTTTTTTTCGTGTTTCCAAACATTTTCCTTTTTTTTTTGGGGGGGGGGGGGTTATTGAGATGGGCGCACTGACTGTTTTCATAATATTATCAAGCTTTTAAACAGTATTATTGTCACAAATACTTTTAAACACTTCTAAAGTTGTCGCTGTGTATTGTCAGGAAGCGTTCTTTGATCGCTTCTTTTTTCATTCATGGGAAACAGATGTCCACTCAGTGTCCAGGCCTCCACCTCCAGGGTATGCTAAATTGCCCTCTTCCGCAGATGGACTTCCGAAGGGGTGGTCTTTGAACCTGTTGATTCATTACCTTCTATAATTATTTTGAGTTTATCTTATCCGGATGTTTAAAGAAATGGTTTCTCAAGTTACCTTCCTTTCTGATATACTTCAAAAGAAATGCCACAAAAAAATATAAAAGGACAAGCTATAATAAATTTTGAACAAAGCCAGATAAAATCTAGTTTTGTTTTTGTTTTGTTTTTTAAAACAAGTTAGCGGAAAAAGAAAATGAACGTGATTTTGACGCCCCTCTTTACAAAAGTATTATTTTTAGCTACTCCTGCGCCCCGGTGAATTAAAGTTCTGGGATACTTCCTAAGGTTTTTCAGCTTCTAGAATCGGTTTTCCAAACAGGGCCGTAACAGTAATAGGGCACAAACAGAAGAAGGGGCGCAAAATCCGAAGGATCACATAGGTTTATATAGTTTTTTCTTATTAGTGTTTCTCCTTTCAATACAGCACATCTGTAGAGGCAAGGAAAGGACAGGATTTTATTAGTATAATGATTCTGGGCAAGTGCGGATAATAGGGAGCGCAGTCGCACCCCCCCCCCCAAATTAAAAAAAAACCTTTTATTTATTTCACATTCTGGATTTTAGTACATCAAATCTTGCGCCCCTAAATGAAAAATTTAAATGCCGCCTCTGATTCCCGGGGCTGAAAAATTATGAAGTCGTCATTAAAGCTGCAAAAAAGGGTGGGGGAGCAAAATTTGGACGGTTCTGCTAGATCGGGCTATACTCCTGTTTCCAAATGAAACAGATATATCACTCCAGGAGGAACAGATTTTTCAGAGCGCAAATAAACGAAATAACAGTAATAAACAGTATAAAATTTCAAAAGATCATGCTAAAAACAGTTTCAAAGGAAGATGCCGTGTTTACTCGTGTAATAGCCTCCCTCGCATAATAGTCGCACCCCCGTTTTCAAGCAGAAAAAATAACTTTTATAGTTACAATATTATGTAGTAGATTTTCCCCGCATAATAGTCGCACCTACATTTTCACATGAAAAATTGACAAAAATGGACGACTATTACTCGAGTAAACACAGTATATTTCAGTTTTCACTCCCTTAGTACGCCGTGATTCATCAGAATTTATTCTAGAGTGAGGGAGACAAAGAAATCGTCTAAGCCATTTGACAAGAACTGAAAAATAAATTAAAAAGAAAATTTTTGCAGCTGTGGGATATTTCAGCCATAAGTGTTTTATATCGCGTTGGCAAAAGGGAAATGTGACAGATTTTGACGCCTCTTATTAAACAAAAAATTTTCATTTCGCCACTTTTGCGCCCTTGTGACAACTGAAGAATGCTTCAGTTTCCTGAGTTCGAAGCTCCTGCAATCGGTTTTTTAAGCAGAGTCGCAGCGAGGGTGTTGCGGGGATAGCCCTTTCTAGGGGCGCAAGCAGAAGAGGGGGGCGTAAAATCAACTTTATCGCAGGATGTTTAAATAGAGTTTTTCTAATCTGTTAGAGGAAAAAACATAAATGTGTCCATAGAACAGCAAGAGTCCATTTACTGGGAGCTAAGCTCAGGAGCGCAGATAGAAAATTTTAACGGGGAGATATGAGAGACATTTTAAAGATGAAAAATAAACCAAATTCCTTCACGCTATGAAATTCCGAAAGATCACGCTAAAAGTTACAGAGGAAGATTCCACTCCATTAGTGCACCCTTGATCAATCGGAATGTAATGTAGGGCGACAAAGAATCGTTTAAGTCATTAGACAAGAAATGAGTAAAAAAATAAAATTCATGCAGTTTATATCACCTTGGTAAAAAGGGAAATGCGTTTGATTTTGACACTCTCCTTTAACAAAAATTTTTTATTTAGCCACTTCTACGCCCCCCGTGAATTACAGCTGTGGGCTGCTTCGGTCTTAAGTTTTTTGTATCGCTCAAGTTTCCTGAGTTCGCAGCTCCTGTAATGGGTATTTTAAGCAAATTCGCAGCAGGGATAGCCCTTTCGAGGGGCGCAAGCAGAAGAGGGGGGCGTAAAATCAGCTTTATCACAGAATGTTTGAACAGAGTTTTTCTAGTGATATCCCAGTGGTAAGATTCCACTCCATTAGTGTACCTATGATCAATCGGAATGTACTGTAGGGCGACAAAGAATCGTTTAAGTCATTTGATAAGAAATGAGTAAAAAATTACTTTCAGGAAGTTTATATCGCCTTGGTAAAAAGGGGAATGTGTTTGATTTTAGCGCCCTCCTTTAACAAAAATGTTTAATTTAGCCACTTCTGCGCCCCTATGAATTACAGCTGTGGGATGCTTCGGGCTTAAGTTTTTTGTATCGCTCCAGTTTCCTGAGTTCGCAGCTCTTGCAATCGGTTCTTTAAGCAATAAAGTCGCAGCGAGTGTGTTACGGGGATAGCCCTTTCGAAGGGCGCAAGCAGAAGAGGGGGGGAGTAAAATCAGCTTTATCACAGAATGTTTAAATAGAGTTTTTCTAGTGATATCCCAGTGGTTAAGGCGTTGGACTCGTAACCGGAAGGTTGTAGGTTCGATACCGGCGTACCACAAAAGACCGCTCGCCGTACGGTCACGTTAAATCCGTAGTTCCGAAAGTCCTCTCGGCAGTCTGTAGTAGTTTTCAAGGTGTGCCAATATTCAGAAGTCCCCCACTTTCTGATGTGGCTCCAAATTGAGGGGGGTCTTATAATCTTAATCTTATACCGCTGCATGTTCTATAGCTAACGTGGCCATTTATTTTTTCCTTCAAAACGGGACATCATCTACTTTTTGGCAATAGTGTATATATTTTCTTCCTCAAAACGGGACATCTGCTGTTTTTAAGGTAATAGTGTAGAGAGACTGAATTTCAGTCTGGGTATCTTTTAGTTGTTAAGAGAACGCGCAAAAAAGCTTGTGCTGATGTTAATTTCAAAATAAAATATAAAAGAAATCTTTGCTTAAACACGCATATACTATAAAAAATAGTGCAAGACTTAAGTTTACGGGTGGTACAAGGGGTAGGCCCTTCTTCGACTTCAAATACACCATGCGACACAAGGCAGGAAGGTAAGAAAGTGAGAAATGTAAACAAAAGGACACACGAAAAAAAGGAAGTTGTCATTCGGAAGGGGAAAAAAAATCTTAGAGAACCTGAGTGAAAGTGTAGAATAAAGTTGAGATGGGGGGGGCGGAATAAGCAATAGAGGAACACTACTTTAAAAGAAAGAAATAAAAATTAAATAAATTGAAATAGTTGACAAAAAAAGAACAAACACAAAAATAATGCATCCCCCATTGTTTTCTTTGCGTCTCGAGAGGGGAGGGAGGGAGGTTAGGTTTTTTTTTTTTTTTTTTTTTTTTTTTTTGACACTGCTAGCGGCCTTTATTGAAATCGTTACCGCAGGTTGCTCTCTTTCTAAAAACGGGACATTACGGAGTCCCGAAGCTGTGCTTGAGGACAACGGGACAAGCCACCTAAAAACGGGACGTGTGGTCACCTTATCTATAGCCAGTAATTTTGACAACTGCCTTTTTTGCCTATAGATCATGTACTAGTATTTTATTAACAGAATATGTCTCTGGCATGACATTAAAGATTTAATTGAAATAGTAAATTAAGCATTTAGCTTATTCTAAAGAATATTTAAGATAACAGTTTACATTTACCAGGACAAGGACAGAAAGTTTTTTGGCAGAAAGACCACCCGCGGAGAAAGAGGTTAGGGCAGCATATGCGTAGACTAGAAATCGGAAACAGATACTTTCCATTAGTTTACTATCAACAAATGACAAATGACAGAAGTCCAGTTGTGCGGAGAGGGACATAGTTTACCCAATTAGGTATTCTCAGTTCTCAGGGTTTACTCAGTTGTCATGTCAGTATAGCACTTGGTTACCTGCTCGGTCGTCTGGATATCTTTTGCACGTGAGATTGCGGGAATACTCGTTCTTTCTGTTTCAAAGGGGATACTTTGCTAACGATGTTCATCTTTAAACATGAATAGAAAACGTCCATCCGGAGCTTATTTCAGAAAGCAAAAGAAAGTTAGAGAAAAAAATGAGGGAAAGCGTGAGTAAATTTTTAAAACAAAATTATAATGAAGATAACCACTGTGAATCGGCGACTCCAGATGCTAGCAGCCAGACATTTGGTAAGTTCAAATTTCAAATACTGTACTGTTTTTAAATCTTTAATTGTGCAATTAAATTTTCATGAGCAATGAAGTATCGATTAAAAAGTTTTATTTTCAGTTCTTATTTATTATTATAATTGATTAAATGATTTTACTTGCATTATTACGACTTATTTGAAAGAGTAGCTTTTTTGTCGACAAGTCAAATGTATTTTAAAAACTAAGACTGTTATAATGTAAACACAGTTTAAAAGGTGATTGAAGTTCATAATCATACTTTTTGTTTAATGTTTTGAGGTTATTTATTTTTATTTTATAAAAAATACCCAAATTTGCGTTATCACATGACATACTTTTTTTAATGAATGAGTAACTGTAGAATATTGTATTTCAAACACTTAAAACAGAGAGAAGAGGTTGCGATCAATATACGCACATTGTACATTCCTGTAAACATACAAGTACAACAGCATCTAATTTCATAAAGCTTCAAACATTTCAATAATACATAAATATTGTCTATTTAATAATCTAAAACACATTTAAAACAAATATTCACTAAAGATTTTTCATAAAGGTATATTTTTGGTAATAAGAAATGATGGCAAAGCAATATCTACTTGGTGTATTACTACTCTAGGAAAATTATTTTTAAACAAATGAAAATTCTAATAAGAAAGATGAAATGAATCATGTTCAAACGATGATTCCTGAGACTAGCAACAAGATATGTTTGTTTGTATGTGGATTAAGTCCGATTGACTGCACTAGGGTCCTTGGCCTATAGGAGGGATGCTCACCGTGGGGACTTTCTAAGGGATTCTAGCCCGTATTCAAGCGAGGTTGCAAGCGAGCGAAAACCATGCAAGGGGTAAGTTCAAAGACTAAGCGTGTACATGTACAATTGTTCAATTACATTTCTATAACCATTACAGCATAGCATGAATTTTTACTTTAAATTCTTATAATTTTTTAATTAAATAAATGGATTTTATTTGCATTATTATGAGTCATTTGTATTTATTTTTTAAATATTTACTACATGTTTAAATGCACCAATGTAAATTGTTATGACGCTAACTTCGTTTAAAAACTGATTTCATTTGAGTTTATTTACTTACACTTTATTAAAATTATTTTTTTTCAGAGAATATTTCTTTATTTTTTATTCATTGTTTTATTCATGTTGTAAATAATGTATGCATATGTCTTTGAAAAATCAAGTGGAATAGTATATAATGTCATAACGATTCAAACATCTCAATATCATGTAAATATAGTCTAATTAATAACCTAATATAAGTGGAATGGAAAATTAATATTCAGTAAAACAATATCAAACGAGTAGATTTCATTTTTTCTTCGATAACGAAAGTAAAGCTACTGTATCTACTTATTACTGTAGGAAACTTTTTGAATGAAAATTGTAATAAGAAAAGTGAAATAAACCATTTTCATTTAGCGATTCCCGAGACTAGCAGCCAAACATTTGGTAAGTTCAAAGATTACATGTTTACATCTAAAATTTTGCCATTAAATTTCAATGACTATTAAAGCATAGCATGAATTTTAATATTTAATTGTGAAAATCCTTTTACTCTAGTAGTGTGGATTTTATTTTCATTATTATGAGTCATCTCAAAAATTATATTAATTGTATAATTATATCAATTAATAATTTCAAATAGATTCGTGATTCTTAATATTGATAGAAAATAATAAGGACGCTTTATCTTTTAATATTTTGCAAACTTTTAACAGTACATAAATTTCATAAAATTTAAAAATACATACTTCATTTTACATACTTCATTATTAAATTACTTTTAGCGCTTTTCTGATCACGGGGCAGGGGAGTGGCAAGGGAAGCAGTTGAAAGAAGGGGTGGGGGGTGGGGGTGCGTAAAACATCTCACATATGAAGGGGCGTAAAATCAGATCTCGCCTACGCCTGTAAAATGCCTAAAACCGGCCCTGTTCTCTGCTAATATTTTCTTGAAATCGATGCGGAAGTTTCTATAATATATATAGATATTGAATTTTATATATTATACATATATATCCTTTCCCATAGTGTGTTGTGATCTAACAAACATATATATATATATATATATATATATATATATATATATACATATATATTGATATTACTCACATTTAGCAAAAGTTTTAAGTAATTTAAACAGTTTTTCTCTGAGCACATTTCCAATAGATGAAATATTAAAAATATTATTTCATTTGCAAACTTATTTAAATGTTAGTAAAATTTAAAGATCGGTATCGTCACACTGTATTGTTGTTCCTAGTTTCACTTACATTTCTGGACTTCCTGAAGATTGTAAATTCCTACATTTTCAAGATTAAAATCGCTGAGGGTGGCTAAGTTTATTTCAATTCTGCAGCGGGAACTAAAACATTTGGAGACTTCAAAATTTAAGCTATTTCATGCGCTATATCTCACACTTTTAAGCAGTGAATGTTAATTTTCATCTTAAACCTCAGATTTTGAGGAAAAATAATAAATTAAAGTTTTTGTGAACGGTGAATAAAGTTTCTTATGGTTGATATTCAATGGGGGAAAAAAATGAAAAAAAAAATCCTGCAAAGGCTTTTAAAATTTTAGGCCTGGAAGGTGTTTTCATACACAAAGTGAATTATCGTAGGCATATACGAAATATAAGTGCATCTGAAATGATGTTTCAATCCCCCACTTTGAATGTATCCCCGCCTCTTTAAATACGCTAACGAAAATTTTTTATAATTTGAATCTGCATTTTAAATTGTAATTTTTTCTTGCTTCTTAGTTTTTATGTAAATAAACTTAGCTTACATAATTTAGTTTAACTATAATTGTGACCAATATGATATAAATATTGCAGGACTTTTTCAATGAAAGGAGTTCTTTTTAACGAGAATGGAATTTTGGGTTAGAGTTTAAATTATTTAGCTCAAAATTTTTAAGTATTTGTATCACGTGTGATAAATAGGCACTTAGGAGGATAAAATAATCTGGAAAACTTGCGTTTTCCAGATTCTTTTATCATCTAACTTATTCATCTGTGCACATCTTGGGGAAAAAAAGAAAATTAAAAAATCAATGCAGTTTAAGCTACAGACGAACGTCTCAGCAATATTTCGTGATAAAAGTTCTGAGCATTCCATGAAAAAAGTAAGACGGAGTAGAAAATATAACCACATTACGTTGATATATGCACGACACAAAGCCTGATTAATATTCTTCATCATTCGACTTAGAAGCAAAACGAACAGAATGAGCCACCTACTTTTTCTATATTTATTGAAAATTTTTCTTTGCTCTTTTGGCGAGCTTAAAACTCTATGTCTCTTACCCAGAGAAAATTTTAAACATTCTTACAATTGAAGTGGGCGTAAACTTCAGATGCAGGTTTCCGCCTTTATGCGCAACTACTTATTCTCTAGAATAGTTCATGATGCCGATTTCCTTATTTTAATAAAAGTCATTATAATTCGGAAAAATCAAAATGCATTATTTAATTTTTAATGAAATCTTTCATTTACTGTTAGCGATGCTTAAAAATCTCTGTTCTGGGCTGGATTTAGGTCCTGAATCCATAAACAAAATTAAAATCATCAGCCAATCATGCTCCTTTTACTTTTATATCTCTACGTATACCATTAATGCGCTGTCAGTTTTTAAAAAAATGTATTCTAAAGAAAACAGGCAATTAAATTACTAGGGCAATAAGAAGGAAAAGGTTTTGGAAGTTCTTTAATGTTTTTATAAAGTACATTTTTGAAAGAATAAAATTCATGTTGATGTATATATGGCTATTGGGAGCGTCTTTATAAGGTGACCAGTTTTGTTCTTCCCAAGGGTAGTCCATATCAATGGTTCCATTAGACAGGTTCCACTGTACAAATAAAATTCGGAACTGTGCTCCAGCCACTGTGGCGATAGCGAGTCAACAAAATTTGCCCCTCCTTCTGTTTAAAAATAAAAGCTCTATCATTTTTGTAAATAGAGAAATTATGTTTAGTCCACAAGGATTCAATAAGTATTGGTGTAAATATTCTTGGTATATATATAGTTGGCTCTCTGTTTAACGACTTTCAAGGAACCGTGAAAATGTGAAAAATCGTCTTTAAATAGAGATTTTCCATAAACAGAATTTGTAAAAGAATAACATTTCCCTTTACACTTTGGAAGGTGCCTGGTTCAAAACCAATTCGCGTTCGCCGACCTAACTGTTCGGAGTTTTCCGTGCTTTCCTCCGAAACTTAGCATAAATAATGGTTAGTACCCCTTAGAAAGACCCCCACGGAGTGCACCCCACCCATCGGTTTAAATACCATGTGCAGTTAATTGGCCGTAATCCTACAGCACCAACATCAACCCTTTACACTTTACATTCTTAGGACTGAGAATATTTTTCTTAATATATTGGCGTGTTTAAAGATGTTACTTTTATTATCATTATATTATTTTATTATCCACAAAAAATATTTTAAGTTACCTTAAAAAAAGGTAATAAAAGCAAGCAATACAATAAAATTAGGTTTCAAGAAAATCAAAATGAGCCAGTTGTTTCATTTTCGCCTTCCCGTTATTCTTTCTTCCAGATTTCCTCAAACGTGAAATGCGTCAGCTTCCATTTTACGAATTTTTCTAGCTAATCAGCCAAAGGCTGAAAATTTTGCATTCCAAATTTTCCTGCCAGAATAAGAGCACTGCAGTAATTGCTTGATTTTATTTTATTTTGGTAATACGAACAATTATCTACATGAGGGATCTAGGCCGAGTACGGGGTGCCCTACGTGCAGAGCCTTATTATCGCATGGGCAAATCGGGACTTTGAATAGGGCCCCCGGTTCAAAAGGGCCACCCACTTTGAAATGTTGTTCCGAAATATTCTTTTTTATATCAAAATTTTAAGAAATAAGACAAAAATCATTGATGGGGGGGGGGGGCAAATTCATCAATGCCCGGGGTCCCATTTGTCATAATCAGGCCCTGCCTACGTGCGGGTTTTTCTAAGGGGTCTTAATCCGTATTTATGAGAAGTTTCGGACAAAACTACGTAAAACTCCGAACCGCTAGTTTGACGGACGCGACCTGAGTTTGAACCAGGCAGTTTTCTTCTCCCAGTTGCGAGCGCTATGCGCTCAGCCACTCGTCGGGCCTCCAGAAATTGGAGTTATGTGTTATGTGGCAAGCCTATGCTAGAGGAATCTGCATTCTGGGGCGGTTGCCTTGGCCGGGGGATTTTTTCAGAGGAGTAGTGTAAAAAGGACAGTTCACCTCATGCGGTGCCATGTTAATTCTGCGGTGCTGTCCGGATGAGTGCGTTCCCTATGTTGAGCGGGGAAGGGGGGCGTGGTCGGAAGGGTTGGTGAGACAGGAAGTAGACCGGATGTTGGTAGAGCTGATAAGAATTTTTTTCCTTTTTTTTTTTCAAATAAGGGGACTTGTAATTTTTTCAGATTGCGATATATTCGCTAATGAAAATAAGGGACTTTGTTATATTTTAAATAAGCTATACTTTATGAATTAAACCTGAAATAAAGAATATTATTATTGTAATTAAATGAGGACCCACCAGCCACCCGTAGAACATCTACCGCCTCATTTCAAATAAAAATTTTTACTGTGCCTTTCCCCATCACGCTAGCCTCGCATGAATGGAGACAGGGCTTAGCACAGAGGATGCGTTATTGTTTTTGTTTCTTTAAATAATAATAAAGTATGTGGAGCAAAGAAATGAACAACATCCCCAGGAGGCCTACAAACAAAAGAACTCTCCCAAGAGTTTTAATTTTAAGTGAATAATTAATTTTACAACAAATATTTTTTAAATCAAAAGTTAATTTATTTTTATTATTTTTTAACCAAAAGTTTTAATTTTAAGTTAAATAATTTTACAACAAATATATTTTTTTAAATTTAAGTACTTTTTTTTTAATCAAAAGTTTTAATTTAAGTACTTTTAGTTATTTTTTTAACCAAGTTTTAATTTTAAGTTAAATAATTTTACAACAAATATTTTTTTAATCAAGAGTTAATTAATTTTTATTTTTTAACCAAGTTTTAATTTTAAGTTATATAATTTTACTACAAATATTTGTTTAATCAAATGTTTTTAATTTATCAAGAAAAAATTTTAATCAAGTGTTTTTAATTTATCAAGAAAAAACATTAATCAAGAGTTTTAATTTTTTGTATACCGTATTTTTGTTAAGTAGCCGTTTAACATTAAAGTAGAATATCAATACATTTAATCTACTGTTAGGGAAGTGAGAAAATTACACCATAGAAAAATTTTTACAAATACGGATTTATCGAAACATTTTTTTCTTACCAACACATTTTTGATAGATTTTAGACAGCGATTATACTAGCTTATATTTTCTATTGATCAATTAGAGAAAAAATTGCATTTTTAGTAATCCTACAAAATATTTTTTTACAGTATATCCCAAGTAGGGTAACTTGATTTATAGAATTTCAATACGATACGAGTTAAAATTAATTTCAGTTTGACTATGAAAGCATAATTTTATGCATGAATCAACCTTTTTAGAGGTCTTTTATTGATGCACTTAGCATATTTTATAGAAAGGTGAGCATAACTAGCACAAACTTTTGGACTAGATAGTACTATTGTTAGAAAGTTGAACTATTGGAAATAAAAATTGAAGATCCGTTTTAGCACAATTGCATGCACAGTTTTTTACCGCATGTACATAAATATCTTTCAATACTTAGATAAAATGTCAGTTTAAATCGCTAAGAGTTATCATTACTTGAACTAAAAAAATACAAGGTTTTTACTTACTTGAAGCCACGTCTTGCTAAATCTTCTTTACTGTAAAGTACTTCTTACGGTAAAAAAACCCGGTAAATTTCTTGACGGATGCAAAGCAAGCTAGCAGATCAGGAAAATAGAGTAATGATTTAAAATACATTAGCTCTACTCCCCCTCTCAGCTACCTATTTCAGGGTATCATCTTGATTAATTTTTATCCTCATATGCTGAAAATAGACATAACATTTAGAAACTAAATACTAATAAAATAACACATTTGAAGATATTAAACGCTTTAACAGTAATTTTTTTTCTTATAACAATTTATCAGATTCACAATGCTATTTTATGTAGGATAAAATTAGTTAGCAAGCGAAAATTTAATCTTAGTTAGAATTTACTGAAATACAGATACCATGCATGCCTTATTTTCTATTAGGAGAAAGCCTTCAAACCCCAGTTTTCGTATACAAACTGCTTAAAGTACTTCTACCGATAATGCCTATTGCTATTAATTACACTGGATTACCCACTTAAAATTTTGCAAAACACCAAAATACAGAAAAACATACATTAACAGTAACCAAAAAAAATCACACTTAAAAGTACAACACATCAAAAGTGGAAAATATAATTACCAAACTATAAGAACCACATAATTATTTTCAATTAGAATTACGGTATCAACTTATATGTAACTAAAATAATAGAAAATATTACACTTACCCTGTACTTGTACACGCGAAATAATAATAATAATAAAAATACTTAAAAAATTCACAAAAGAATGATTGAAGTAAAATCCACGTGCACGCCATATTGCAAACTCATTCGGCACATTGCTGATAACAGAAATTGAGAGATAAGAAAGTGCCTTGAGGCTCTACAGAGCCGGTTAAATAACAGTAGGCAAGTTTGCCGATAAGATAAACTCATGGAGGCTGTTAGGGGTATGCAATTGGGGACACGTGTTGCATTATACGTTCAAAAATGGGGACTTATGGATTAAGATGTTTACTACTTAAAAACATGATCTAATTTTTACAAACGCATTGGAACTTTGTATAGGATATCTATTGAACACGTATTAAATACATTATGATTATTCTTCTGATCGACATTATATCCTAAATTAAAATATCAAAGTTAAGCTGCAACGATTAATATATTTTATATAGTTTATGAAAATAATGAATCATTAAATTAATTTCTGTGAAACAATTAGCAAAGATCATTATACTGAAGCAAATTATTTTTGTTAAGTTTTGATAAATAACAGTAATAAAATACAGGCATTGCAGATGAATGAGTATTCACGTATAAAATAGGTATTTACTATTAAAAAACAGGATCTAATTTTAACAAATGCATTGGAATTTTGTATAGGATATCTATTGAACACGTATTAAATACATTATGATTATTCTAATATGAAAAACGGGGTTAAGATTCTTTACTTGCGATGAAAGGCACTCAATTTTTTTATATACTTAAATTTTACATAGACATCCTTTTAATAAATTCATAAACTAAACTTATTGTTTAAAATAATTTTTACAATAATAAACTAAAATTTTTATTTAATAAAGTCACAAACTAAAATTATTAATGAAAACTTGTTAATAAATTAAACATATCAAAATTTTTACACTCAGTTTTTTTATATACTTAAATTTTACAAAGATATCCTTTTAATAAATTCATAAACTAAAACAATTTTTACAATAATAAACTAAAATATTTATTTAATAAAGTCATAAACTGAAATTATTAATGAAATCCTGTTAATAAATTAAACTGATTACTCTAAAAGATAGCTAATCACAACATATATCAGAAAAAATATAAGCAATTATAACACCTGAAAAATACCGGACAACACTCTTGTTGCATGCGGACAAAACATCTGTTTGCACGGCTAAAGAATTCTTAGTTATCCGTTGCAGGAGAACTTACCTACGCCCAACCTACAAACTCTACAAATTTAACGGCAACTGGTTTTCTCTTATCAGGTATCACAGATCAGATAAGAGATAAGGAAGTGACATGCGCAGAAGACACCTGATAGTGACGTGTGCAAATCTGTGATGATTCAATATCCGGTAGGTTTGTTGGCAGGATGTGCTATTTACATTGAGTGGCAACTCTCTGTAACAGGCTAAGACAAGTTAGATGATGCAATATCTACTGGGTTGAGAAAGTTTTAATGTAGAGGGCGCTTGGGTAATCACGTGATTTTTTAAAGAACCAGTAAAGACATTTTAGTTAGATAAAGTGGTCAGGTGTGTGTTGCGAGACTCCCTTTACACTGTGTGCGCCTATACTTAAGACGTGTGTTTTAATTGATTTTTCGCCGAGTTTCAAAAATGTCTTTGCTTGAATCGATCGAAAATAACTTTAACATTGAATACACTCCCGAGTTTTATACTCAAAGTGATGCGGATGTGTTGCTGCAAGAAATAATACAATTGCCTTTAGATGTAAAGCCTCTGCAAAGTATTGAAAAGGAAATTTCCCCCGAGTTTTGTACTGAAAGTGATTTTGATGTGCTACAGCAAGAATTGTTTCAATTACCCCTGCAAAGTAGTGAAAAGAAAATTTCCTCGACCCGTAAAGTAATTACTTTTGCTGATGAAGGAATCAATTACAGTTTACCTGGAGCAACACTCTCTGTTTACTCTTGGATACCCATTTTGCAAAAAATACGTGAAGATCTACAGTAAGTGACAAATTATGAATTTAATATGGTACAAGTGAACTTTGGCTCTGAAGAACAACCTAAAATTGAAGACGGTAACTACGAAGATTTTAATCTAGACCTATCATCAGGTGTATGCATTCTAAGTTTCGGATCTAAACGAACTTTGGATTTTAAACCAGGGAACTGTAAAACCACCACCATTAAACTAGAACATGGTTCAATTTGTAAGATATATCCCCCAACCAACAAACTTTTAACGCATGGTATTCCTTCTGAACTTAGTGTGGCAGACCCGCACATTAACCTAACGTTTGCCAAAATGTACATTTATGAGCCTTCCCCGAAAAGGGCAAAGTTGGACGATTGGACGGATAATCTTTACCACAGCTTATATGCTTCTGTAAATAGTACATGGCACTTGGAAAGACTTATCTACGTTTCACTTCACGATGAAAGAATTGACTTGAAGATTCATATTAGACAATTTATTCAGAACGCCCAATTAGACTATATACCAACCGGTCAGGGAGTCGTGATGAACAGGGATGGACGCGGGACGCGCGAGACGAGAAACAGGTCTGTCTCGTCTCGTCTCGCAGTGGTAAACCTCTGTCTCGTCTCGCGTCTCGTCTCGTCTCGCGTCTCGTCTCGTCTCGCAAACACTTTGTCTCGTCTCGCGTCTCGCGGAGAAATTGCTGTCTCGTCTCGCGCGAGACGCGAGACGTCTCGCGAGACGTCTCGCATTTTTAGGACTGCGATTTTGTTACCATATTTTTAGTAACATTAATGCTATTTTATTGAAAATTAATATTAATAATAACAATTAGTTATACATATTACCATACTAGTACATATATTAGTTACCATATTAATTCATATGTGCATTTGAAGTGATAAAAAATTT